>JAVJIF010019336.1:0-104923 GCA_038442645.1 Agave tequilana | reverse complement strand
CTATGACAGTGATGTTTTCAGTTCTCCCAAATGAAACTGAAATTCCCGTTGCGCCAAGTTAACATCATACCTCTAGCTCACATTCTTATCAAGTTAATACCACACCTCTGATAAGATCTGATTCAACCGTTAAGTTAATATCACACCTCTAACGATAAAATTTTTTCTAGATTCCCCACGGGTCTAGTCTCACTTGTTATTCTCATCAACAGAATAGCAGGTCCACTCAAAAGTACTGTTAGGTTAATATTAGACCTTTAACAGTATTTCTATCAAATCCCCAGCTGAGTCCTAATTACGTTAGTACTAATACTCTGATGAATACTCAGTCATAATCCTCTATGGGGATGAAAACTTCACTTGCATTCTCACCCATGCATTGGCAAGTCCACTGAAACTATCCTACTTCTGTCAAGTTAATATCACACCTCTGATAGTAATCTTAAAATTTTAAAATGAAATTTTCCCCAACTTTAACTTGCTAAGTTAAACATCACATTTCTAGCAAATCAAGAGTTTCTACTTCTATTGTCTGATTTTCAATATAAGAAGGAAGTCAAGACATATAGGAAAACAAGAAAAGTGTCACTTTTATTAATATTCAAACATATGAAAGTAATACACGAAGAAGTGGGAACATAGAAGATAAGGTATTTATAAATTTGAGATATATCTAAAATAAAGTAAAAGAGAAAGAAAACTCATGGCTACTAACTACTAATGGCTCAACTAACTTTGCTAACCTCTTAGTGATAGTTGGCTCACATGTATTCTTGACCATCACTAGTCCTTGGCTCAAGAGCGGTTCAAAGCATGACCCATAAGATAACTTTCACATCCAAACTCAACAAAACAAGTGCAGGCTATACTTAAAACATCAAAACTAAATAAGAGTAAGCATGGAGTAAAATAATGTTAGCTTGTTAGAGAGTTAAGATGTAGAGTGTTAGAATCCATGATCATGAGCCATCAAGGGCTCTTGTAAGAGCAAGTCCAAGTAGAGGCTATTAGATTTATGTGGATTATCAAGTAAGAAGTTAGCAAGTTAGTGTTAAGTAGTTAGTTGTCATGAGAGAAAATTAGCTAAACATGAAAAAGGAGTTAGAGAGAAGAAAACAAGGAGTGATAAAGAGAGCACCTTTCATAGATTGTCACATTCCATTACAAGCACTCTTACTTTTCACTCATGTACTACTCTCTTTCCTATTACAAGATCTACAATAAATGAAAAATACAAAGAGGAAGAAGAAGAAGAACTAACTTAAACTATCCTAAGAAGAAGAAAACTACTCTAAAACTACAATAGAACTCTTTAAAACTTCTCTTCCCCCAGCTTTGGAAATCCCAGGTATTTCCAAAGGCGAAAGGGGGGTATCAGGGCATCTGTACGGAGCCGCGCGTCATGGCACGGGGCTCCACGACATTGCCACAAAAACATAGCAAATGCCGCGTTTCTGCGGCAATTCTAGGGCGGCGCGCGCGCGGCGCCGCCTGCTGCTCGCCCCACGCTTGTCCCCTGTCGGTTGTTCACCTTGGTTTCTGGATTTGGGTCCCAGTTTTGACGAAATCACCTCCAAGATCAATGGCTATCTTTGTAGGCTTTTAATCACCAATTAAATGGTGATTTTGGGTCTTCTTCTTCATTTCATGTCATGGACTTAGAAAGATGAAAGAGAGGTATTATTAACAGGATTTAATATAAATAAATGTGAAGATATGGTATGAAATATGCAATTTTAGAGACTAAGCCACCCCACACTATCTTTTGCTCGTCCCGAGTAAAACAAAAAAACTAAAAAAATTATTACACCACTTTCGCAGGTGACGTGATTGCATGAGCATGTGCAACAAGCCGTTAAACCTTTAGGTTTCCCCTAGAGGAGGAGTTTTGTCTCCAGAGGATTTTCAGCTTATTACACCCATAAAATCAATAAATAAAGAAATCAAATGTTAGTATTTTGAAAACATATTTTGAAATAAAGAAAAGTATTAAAATTTTTGCAAAAATTTAAGTGATCCAAGGTCATAAGTTAACCAGAAAATATTCTTCCTTAAACTAAGCCGAAATGCAAAATCTTGTTATAAATTAAATGTAAGAATTTAAAATTGAATTTATTCTTTAATCATTCATAAAACTCTTAGAACATATGCACTTTGTGAACAGTGAAAATTTTGGGATATCGGCTCTAACTTTCATGCCATTTATTTATATTATATATATATATTTTCTTTTTTCTTTTTTCTTCCTTTAGTTTTCTTAGGCTTTCTTAATTACCGGGTAGTGAGCTTTTAGCCGGTGACTCCCAAATCAGATAGTTTTAGGGCACCGGATGAGAAAACATCCCTCGAACTTAAGGATTTGAGTAAACAAGGCCACAAAATTAAAAGGGATTTTTTTATTTTTGTCTACCATTTTAGACGTGAATAATCATGCTTCTTGAGGCATAATTACCCAACTTCAATAAGTGATTTTGTCATCATTCATTTTATATATATATATAAATTTTATGATATTTTCAGTCTTTATTTCAATCCCAAAAATTGTGCAAGTGTGAAGTGCATAAATCTAAGGCAAAAAATTTAAGATCAAATTATCTTCCAATCTTACTTCCTTATCCTAAAATTTAAATAAGATCTATATTTTGATCCAGTTTTAAAATTCATAATTTTAGGTCTTCCTAATTCCTAAGATAATCTTAATTTTTTAAAAATAGATCAAAACTATTTCTCTTATTTCAAAAATTTTTGTAAAAAGAAAAGAAAAGATGTTTTATACAAAAGAAAATTTTAAACATTCCTAAAAAGAAGTGTAAAAGAAAAAAAATTTAAAACAACCTACGTTAGTAAACCCTCCCCCACACTTTGTAAACCACCTAGAGGGGGGGTGAATAGGTGATAATGCTAATCTAGAAATTAAATGCGCTAAATGCGGAAGGTTAAACCAAATTTTGTAACACACTTAATACAACCGACAAGTGTAGCCGAATTCCCCGTGAAGGGCTCTGGACTAACTCCTCTTGATTCCCTAGATATGGGTTGAGGTGCTATATGAAGCTCTTGTGCTTAAGTACAAGTGAGGCACACACACAAGCAAGCCAAGCATATAAGGATGAGCAATATGAAATAATGCAAGGCACAAATGCAAGCAATAAGATATGAATGAATGAATGATGTTTTGCAAAATAAAGAGAGAGAGTTAGAGACAATGGATCAAACGTAAAAAAAAAGATATGTTCCGAGGTTCGAGCCCCTAGCTCTACGCCCGCATTCACCGAGAAGGATTTCTAATCCACTATCTCCCACCGAGGGAACCTCCACCGAGGAGGATTTGTACAACAAGGGAGTACCGAACTCCTCTCTCAAACACCGCCTCACAACCGAGGGGTAGGCCCGTAGCCAAACAACCACAAACACCTCTACCGAAGAGGGTTACAACCAAACTCCACCTCTCACTAGAGGGAGCAAACACAAGCCTCAACCTCTACCAAAGAGGGAGCAAACCAATCACCCGATCAACCTCTACCAAAGAGGGATACAATAAAAGCAAGGGGTTTACAACAAGTGGTTTCTTTCAACCACAAACAATCTCTCTTTCCTCTTTTCCACAAACAAGATCCTAATAGAATAGGATAGAAGATAAGCTCAAGTGTGGAAAAATAAAGTTTTGATCCAAGAAAATCTCTTGGGAAAATACCAAATTGATATAGAAATGAAGAACAAGAAACCAATTCCCAAAAACTTGTTTTCTTTGAAAATAACAAAACACTTAAAAAACAAATAGATGAATCTTCTTGGCACTTAAACTTTTTGAAAACTTCTTTTAAACACCAAGAATAGAGAGAAATTTTAGCTCATGAAAACTTGGCCAAAACCCCTAAGAAATGGGGTATTTATAGCCCAAAAAGAAAACTAGCCGTTAGGCTGATCTAGCAGCCTGACAGGCCTGCGGTCGACCGGCCCGGTCGACCGCCAACGGTCATAAATGTGACCGTTAGGGCATCCGGTCGACCGTCCGGGCCGACCGCCCAGATACAGAGAGCAGACTTCTCTGCTCCGGTCGACCGCTCGGTCGACCGCCCAGATACAGAGAGCAATGCTCTCTGATCCGATCGGCCGACCGGCCGACCGGCCCTGTGTCTGACAAATGTGCACAGGCTGTTCACGTCAGTCGACCGCAACGGTCGACTGGCCCTTGGTTCGGTCGACCGTCCGGTCGGCCGACCTGGCCTGTCAGCCACAGTCTGGGTCAGAAACTGGGTCAGAAAACATGTTTAAAAAATCTTTTAAGTCTTGTAAAAATCTCCAAAAATAGTTTTATCATTTTGCATTGATACATAAACATGTGATAAAAAGTTTAGCTCAAATATCAAGCATATGAAACTATTTTTGTGTCTTATCATTTTTACCAAAAACCAAAACTTGTATTTTATCAAACTTGGATTTTTCACTACATGAATAGGAAAGTCAAAATAAGTTTGTTTAAAAGTTAAGCATGCATGTATAGAAAGAATCTACTATACATAAAACCAATTAAACTTGTTTTGATCAATCTATTCATGAAAGCAAATATCGGTTAAACTAAAAACCGAAAAAAAAACCATAAAACGTGTGTGTGTTGTGCACTTGAGCATATCAACTATTCTTATATTTACACATGGATCTAAAACACACTAAACTAAAACTAGGATACCTAAGTCTTCTTGACGTTCTTCAATCTTCAAGTCGACTCGATCCCAAACGTGATCCAACGAGCAAGGCTATGAATGATCTTGATGTTCGGCACTGGAATCACCATGTGAAAGCTTCCAAACTCCTCTTTTTGAAGCAATCACCAACTAATATCTTGATCAATGATCTGTAACTAAAATCACAAGATAATTAGTAAACACAACTACATGAGTTAATCATCATCAAAACTAGAGATGAAGGCCTCCGAATCAACAATCTCCCCCTTTTTGATGATGACAAAACTCATGGAGTTATATATGCATGGATTAAAGTTAAGCTTCAAAGAAGCTCCCCCTTAACTCATGCATAAAACAAATAAACATAAATATGCAATGAATGCTCTTAAAACATAAATGTATGTATATGCATAAACAATAAAAGGCTCTAGATATCAATGAAATGTTCAAAAACAAAACATGCTCTAGATACCAATTAAAATTAAACTAAATTAAACTTAATATATGCAAAGCATAAATATGCATATATAAACCAAAATCTTTCTCCCCTTTTTGTCAATCATCAACAAAGGGGTAAAAATCAAAACAAAAACAAAATCTTCTCCCCCTTTTAATACAAAGAAACAATTATCAATAAGGGGTAAATAAAGACAATGTTCTCCCCTTTTTGTCTAAAACAAAAACAAAACCAAATAGGGGTGACAATCAATTAAGGTACCAATTGAAAATATGTCAAAGTAGTATCTTGATACCAATGAAAGTAAACATAGATCAATCAACAAAAAGTATATGCTATATATATTCGTGAAGAGGAAGATGTGAAGCTTCCCTACATAGATACATTACATGAAGGAGGGATGACAAGCCCTAATTCACATAACGTACACTATGCAATGCATAAGAGGAGATGTGAAGCTCATCCTACACACGTGTACCACATAAAGAAGAGATTGTCAAGCTCTTCAATATAAGATACACTCATCATGAATCTATATGTAGAAGAGATGTTAAGCTCTCCTTGCATATAGGCAAGACAAATCAAAACTTTTGACTATTTTCTTTAAACAAAATTTTGATATACCAATTTTAAAACATTCAAATAAACATCTTGATATCAAAAGAGAGTATTTTTCTTTTTAAGTATATGATATCAATTTTAAATTTTTATTTTCTATCATAAAGCTAGGGAGTGGAAATACAAATACCAATTGAAATATGAAAATCGAATTTTCTCCATTTTTATGAAATACCAACAAAAATAATGCGTAGGCTTGAAATGAGATACCAATTGAAAAGTAATTGAAAAACTAATCAATTGAAACAAAATTGAAGCTCAAGCTTAGCATAAACATAAACATATATATGTATGAAAAATTAGATACCAATTGAAATTGATATTCTTTGAAATGAAAGCATACATACATACAAACATATATGAGTATACAAGAAAGGTCAAAATTGATACCAATTGAACGAAATTCAATGATACCAATTGAAACAACAATAATGATCAAGTGTATACATCATATAACTACCACCCAACCATGTTCAAGTTTTAAATGATTTTCAATATAAAGCATACATGAGCATGATCTCCCATCCAACCACCCATGGATGGTAGGGGTTTTCAAAATTAGGTTTAAAAAATATAGTTTGTTTGAAAACTCTACCAAAATAAAGAATACGAACTAGTTAAATGGAAAAACTTGTTAACTAGTACGAAATCCTTCAAGTAAGGAATAAAATAAAATTATTTTTCATGAAATAAGAAATCCACATGATATCAAAACACTCAAGTCAATTAAGCATAAATATGACTCATGAAAACAAAACATGAGTAAATAATAAATGTGAGTGTACAAATAAAATGTGAAGATCATAATCATGAAAGTTGTTCAATTAAGCTCAATTAATTCCTTGAAACATGAAAACATGAAAATCATCAAAACTTATTTAATCTTCAAGGTACATGTATGTCCTATACAAACTAAAGTATACATACATATCCAAACATAACGAGTCCACAAAGATATATGCATGAAGGCACGTGGCTCAAAAGGATGTTTATGTATAATAATAATTTGGATAAAATGGACATATACATGAAGTTAAATGGAAACATGAAAAACTAAGTTTTCATTAAAACAAATTTCATTTCAAGGTATATATATGATTTGTCAACACAAAAAGTATACATACATATCCCTAAACACAATTGAGTCCATATGTATAGATTTGCATGAAAAGCAAATGACTCAAGGGGTATACATGTATATCTTAAAGTTTGGCAAAATAGACATATACATGAAATGAAAACACATAAACATAAAACAAATCCAAAAATGAGAATACAAGTTAAAATGTATGGATCATCAAAACTAGACTATACTAGCACATCTAATGGGTTCAAATAAGCATTCAAGCTCAAACATATATAGATTTATTTGGACCCACTATATGCACAAATATATACCTAGTCTTAATGAAAACTAACATTTAAAACATATATTCAAATCATGAAGCATCAAACGGGATATAAATCAACATGAAAATCATAAACATGATTATTATGTAAATCCATATGTTATTAAACCTATGATAAACATGATAGCTAAACAAATGGTGAGAACACTAAAATATGATCCATATTAAACATGGGTGTCTCAAGGGGCTATACATGCATGTCAATGATCTAATAAACATGGCATTTACATGATAATCACTAAACAATAAAACATGCTATAAATAATGAACATGAAAAGCATGCATAAATAAATAAGGAGTAAGAGACCGTTACCAAAACCTATGAGGCAACTCTCCGTGTCTCCAAAACATGGTGGTCTTCCCACCAAACCTTTCCTTGAAAGTGATGCATCCAAATAGTCTCCATGAAGCTCGGAACGCATCCACTCCAAGGTACCGCTACTCTCACGTCATGCGAGAGCCCACTCCTACATCAAATACAAGAGGGGTGGTTTTTGGTACCCATATCTTATTGGGTCCATGGGGGTTAGTCCCTTCTCTAACCCAAACAAAATTATTTGCTAAATTTGAAACATGTATACGATCATAGCAAAATTTTGCAAGGTGGCCCTTACGTCCACAATGTGTACAAGTGTACACATGAGCATACATGTGATGGGTGTGTCCGTGTGGAGCATGTGTATGCCGTGGAGGGTGTGCATGTATAGATGGAACTTATTTCTTTCGAAACAAAGTTTCCAAACATGTATGGCCCACAACACATTGGCTCAAAGTGGAGCCCAAACAATCTACACTCTTATTAAGCAAAGATATATCATGTTAATTAAAGAAGAAGTGTGGCATGCAATAGGTGAAGTGTGTGATACTACCCTAGCATGGCAAACATGAGAAACAATATCATTTTTCAAAGATTTATTTTTTTAAACAAATTTCTAACTCTTTTGAAATAAAATCAATTTCTCTTTTCAAAGAATCATTTTCTCTTAAAACAAATTCAACTTTTGAAGACAAAACATCATTATTCTTCAAAGAGTTTCACAATCATTTTAGATTTTAAAACTTTATTTTTTACATTTTAGTACAAGGTCTAGTGAGATCTCAATGAACCCCTTTCATTATAGACCTCAACCTTCTCTTGCAAAAACTTGTCAAGTCTAGAATGCAAACTTTTATTTTCTTTTTTAATTCCTAGAATTTTCTTTTTCAAAACTTTATATTTTTCAATTAATTTTTCACAAACAATAGATAGTTCTTCATTCAAAGCATGGGCATCAATATAATCATTTGAAGAACTAGCATCATCATCATCATCTAAGTGGGTTTCGAGTGTACCTCAAGGGAGTCATTCCCTTGGACCGTATAGCATTGTTGTGGCTCGGATTCATCTCCACTTGATTCTTCCTCTTGTTGGATTGGCATTTGAAGCTCGGAGGTGGTGGTTATCGTCAACTTGTTCCACACTGCAAAGGCGGAATCAAGATTAGAAACATGCATGAGATATTCTTTTGAAAGCGTGCTTCTAATGGCCTCAAGGGCTTGTGCATTGGCCCCTATATGCTTGCTATCACTAAGGTAGGATTCCTTGATAATGGCAAGGTAAACCTTATATCCTAGGGTTTGTAAATAAACGACATCCTAATCTTCCAAACAATGATGTTGGAAGGATAAAAACATAGGTGGGGTCATGAAGTCCATGGGTCCAAATTATATGTGTGCAAACAAGCAAAATGCAAATGATAGATTAGCAAATAAGGATCTCACTCTTAGGATGTTAAGCCTAAGTATCAGGAGCGTAGGCTCTGATACCAATTGTAAATCACCTAGAGGGGGGTGAATAGGTGATAATGCTAATCTAGAAACTAAATGCACTAAATGCGGAAGCTTAAACAAATTTTGCAACACACTTAATACAACCGACAAGTGTAGCCGAATTCCCGTGAAGGGCTCTGGACTAACTCCTCTTGATTCCCCTAGATATGGGTTGAGGTGCTATATGAAGCTCTTGTGGTTAAGTACAAGTAAGGCACACACACAAGCAAGCCAAGCATATAAGGATGAGCAATATGAAATAATGCAAGGCACAAATGCAAGCAATAAGATATGAATGAATGAATGATGCTTTGCACAAAATAAAGAGAGAGTTAAGAGACAATGGATCAAACGCAAATACAAAAGATATGTTCTGAGGTTCGAACCCCTAGCTCTACGTCCCCGCCTTCACCGAGAAGGATTTCTAATCCACTATCTCCCACCGAGGGAACCTCCACCGAGGAGGATTTGTACAACAAGGGAGTACCGAACTCCTCTCTCAAACACCGCCTCACAACTGAGGGGTAGGCCCGTAGCCAAACAACCACAAACACCTCTACCAAAGAGGGTTACAACCAAACTCCACCTCTCACTAGAGGGAGCAAACATAAGCCTCAACCTCTACCAAAGAGGGAGCAAACCAATCACCCGATCAACCTCTACCAAAGAGGGATACAACAAAAATAAGGGTGTTTATTGTACGCGTCGGAAAAGGAGGATTCGATTGCAAAATTCTTTTGATTGGATAGAAGATTACAACATATCAGTCTTCCGATTAAAAGGGAGGGAGGATGTTGAGTCTTGAATCCTCCCTTTGTTAAGGCTGGGTTCTTCAAGTGGCGGTGGAGAGTGAATCTTGTTCTCTGTTGGGGGGGTAACGTTGAGATCTTCCGGGGCTCTTCTCTTCGGGTGGTTGACGGAGTAACACAGCTCTGTCGACCAAAACTCTCAAAGAGATTGTCGGCAAAGACTAACTTGAGCACAGCAAGCTAGCTGAAGAGTTGGACTCTCTTTCTCTGTCTCTCCTCTCTAATCGACCGACCCCTTCTCAATAGCAAACAAGGCTATTTATAGAGGTACCAGGGGGTGAACGTGCCCCCTAAAAACACTCCACAATGGGGGTTAACCTCCCTGCTATGTGGGCGGTGACTGGCCCCATAACCAGGGCAGTTATAACCGAGGCGCGGGTTTCGACCCTCGCGCCTTGATATTGAGACGCGGCTGTCGAGCCTCGCGCCTTGATGCTGAGACGCGGCTGTCGAGCCTCGCGCCTTGATGCTGAGACGCGGCAGTCGAGCCTCGCGCCTTGATGCTGAGACGCGGCAGTCGAGCCTCGCGCCTTGATGCTGAGACGCGGGTTTGAACCCTCGCGCCTTGATGCTGAGACACGGGTTTGAACCCTCGCGCCTTGATGCTGAGACGCAGGTTTGAACCCTCGCGCCTTGGTGTTGAGACGCGGCCAAAATTCTTCTTTTCAATGGCTTGTCTTTTAGTGATTTTTAGACAGCCTACATTTACAACAAGTGGTTTCTTTCAACCACAAACAATCTCTCTTCCTCTTTTCCACAAAACAAGATCTTAATAGAATAGGATAGAAGATAAGCTCAAGTGTGGAAAAATAAAGTGTTTTGATCCAAGAAAATCTCTTGGGAAAATACCAAATTGATATAGAAATGAAAAACAAGAAATCAATTCCCAAAAACATGTTTTCTTTGAAAATAACAAAACACTTAAAAAACAAATAGATGAATCTTTTTGGCACTTAAACTCTTTTGAAAACTTCTTTTAAACACCAAGAATAGAGAGAAATTTTAGCTCATCAAAACTTGGCCAAAACCCCCAAGAAATGGGGTATTTATAGCCCAAACAGAAAACTAGCCGTTAGGCTGATCTGGCAGCCTGACAGGCCTGCGGTCGACCGGCCCGATCGACCGCCAATGGTCATAAATGTGACCGTTGGGGCATTCGGTCGACCGTCCGGCCGACCGCCCAGATACAGAGAGCAGACTTCTCTGCTCCGGTCGACCGCTCGGTCAACCGCCCAGATACAGAGAGCAAGGCTCTCTGATCCGGTCGGCCGACCGGCCGACCTGCCCTGTGTCTGACAAATGTGCACAGGGTTGTGCATGTTAGTGGACCGCAAACGGTCGACTGGCTTTTGGTTCTGTCGACCATCCGGTCGGCCGACTTGCCTGTCAGCCACAGTCTGGGTCAGAAACTGGGTCAGAAAACATGTTTAAAAAATCTTTTAAGTCTTGTAAAAATCTCCAAAAATAGTTTTATCATTTTGCATTGATACATAAACATGTGATAAAAAGTTTAGCTCAAATATCAAGCATATGAAACTATTTTTGTGTCTTATCATTTTTACCAAAAATCAAAACTTTATTTTATCAAACTTGGATTTTTCACTACATGAATAGGAAAGTCAAAATAAGTTTGTTTAAAGTTAAGCATGCATGTATAGAAAGAATCTACTATACATAAACCAATTAAACTTGTTTTGATCAATCTATTCATGAAAACAAATATCGGTTAAACTAAAAACCGAAAAACCATAAAACGTGTGTGTGTTGTGCACTTGAGCATATCAACTATTCTTATCTTTACACATGGATCTAAAACACACTAAACTAAAACTAGGATACCTAAGTCTTCTTAACGATCTTCAATCTTCAAGTCGACTCGATCCCAAACGTGATCCAACGAGCAAGGCTATGAATAATCTTGATGTTCGGCACTGGAATCACCATGTGAAAGCTTCCAAACTCCTCTTTTTGAAGCAATCACCAACTAATATCTTGATCAATGATCTGTAACTAAAATCACAAGATAATTAGTAAACATAACTACATGAGTTAATCATCATCAAAACTAGAGAGGAAGGCCTCCGGGCCAACACACTTATCTTATGCATTGTTCTCAATGCATCGTGAATGTGTATATACATGAAACAAATGAAAAGGGAAGGAAAATTACCTCATTGTGGTGGCTCCGGTGGTGGTCTAATTGGTCCACGAAATGCGGCCCAATTTAAAAAATATGGATCTTGCAGGAACCCACTAGTGATCTCTCTAAAACGACCCAGTAAAATATTGGAGAACTGTATGATCTTATTGAAAAAATTACTCCCATCCAATTTCCAAATTTCAAAAATAATTACTGAGTTATTTTCTTCAACATCTTTGTCCAATAATGAAGTGTTATTTTGGGAGATGATTAATTTGGACTCAAATGCAACAGAACAAAAACCGATACCGACTCAGGAATTTGACTTAGACCAAGTCGAGATTCAACAGTGAGAGTCGAAATTGTTCAAAAATAGGGTCCAAAAATTGATGTTCACACACTTTTCCCATCAATAAAGTGTGATCATAAGATATTGGTGATTCAATTTCACGGTGTACTGGTAAAGGATTCAATGTTGACTCCGGAATAGAAAAAAATCTGGTAAAGATACCGGAGTCATTATTGAATCAAGAAGTGAAATGGAATTACCAACTTGAGGTTCAGGATCACTTTCAAGTTCATGTTCAATTTCGGGAAAAGGATAACTTGCCAAAATGTCAAGATGGTTCTCAAAATTTTAGGCAAGTTCGAATGGATGTAATGAAATTGAATCTTGATTTTCGTCCACGGAAGGAATGTGAATGGGTGAAATGATCAATTCAAGCTCAGAAATTATGGGAAGCAAAACTGGCTTAAGAACGTTACTTAGTTTAGATAACACTGTGGGAGTTAATATTGATTCAAGAATTGAACTCGAATCGCTAAATTGAAGTTCAAGTTCACATTCATCTTCAAGTTCAATTTCAGGATTTGGATAACTTGCCAAACTATTAGGAATTTGATGTTGGTCAAGTTCAGGTTGGTATAATGAAACTGAAGCTAGATTTTCAAAATGACATGATTCTTGAGTCTTATGAACATCTGATGGACATGGGAACTCAATCATATTTTGCATTATTCGCTCGGTCTCTTGCATGAATTCTATAGTTTTTTCCTACAATAATTTTCTTTGAGTGGTTCTGGAAAAGAACTATATGAATTTTAGAAATTTTGTAGACATGATGAGGCCATCATGTAATCAAATTATTTTTGAGCCTCTATCGCTTCTTCCAAAGTCCTTTGCAATGATGATTTTTCTTCAATTAGCGGTTCAAGAAAAGGAAGATATGAATCAGAATCGGGGAATGAATATTGTGAAAATTGTGGATAATGTGGTTGAAATTTTGATTCGGGGGAGGTGAATCCCCATGAACTCTGTGAAGAGTGAAAATTATTTTGAAAATTATCGTCATAGGATTGGGGATATGGGTCATATTGAGTCGGATAATCCAATCCTGTATATATGCTTGGTTCATGTTGTACATAGCCGGGTTGGAGTTATCCGAGTCAAATAAGGTCGGGGTAAAATATGGATTCATAATATGATAGAAAAATTTGTTGTTGTTAAAATTCATTTCATAATTTACAAAAAAGAAAACAAACAAACAAACAAACAAAGAAAAGAAAAAGAAAATAAGCCTATGCTAGGGTTGACTTAGATCTAGATGACTCCTAACTGGTTAGACTGTCCACGAGGGATACATTGTCAGAATCTGACTACGAGTTAATTGGCCAGGTAGGGGCAAGATCATTGGGAGGTATCCATGCCAGAGCAACGGGCCTAATTATGCTAAACCACTGTTCTTTGAGGTTTCTCCTCTCAATCCCCAACCTTAGATACCGATTGACAAGAGTCAAACTCTAACAACTTCCACTGAGGTCAATCTCCTAAATGAGTCCGAGATGTCCCTAGGGGCCAACGTCTAGCAATTTTTATTAAGGCTTGGGCTGCGTGGGTGGGGAGGTAATTTTTAAGCTAAGGGAGGGTAATGACTTCCCACCTTATGTTGTATTGGGTTTTGCCTTTAAGTTTAATTCGTGCAAGTGTGCAATATAGATAAGAATGAACACACAAAGAGAGTAAATCACCCACGTATTTGTTCTAACTATATGCTATGTAATATGTACACCTCCGTCAAGATCATAACAACAGAAGAATAAAATACAGTATATTGGAATGAAAATTGACACGTGCCTAGATGCAAATGTCTAAACCGTTTTAAAATATCCAATTATCGTATTTTAGTTCTTAAAATTATTATAGTGCACAGGTAATATAAACAATAAGTAGCAGCAGAATATAACAATATACAAGAATTTACTCAACCACACAAGAGCAAGTGTGGACTTCTACAATGCTAAAATTTGACCTGCACACTAAAAACAAAGAAGAAAAGTTAACAAAAATGTGAAATCAAATCGTTCCCATCCTCGGCAACGGCGCCAAAATTTGATCGAGAAAAAATCGCACACAAAAAGTGTATGCTTTGAAATCAAGATTTAAAGTGTGTGTGTTTTGGCTTCCTCGATACTTCTGTTATAGCATAGAGGCTAAACGGGTCGAATCCACAGGGAGAAAAATCGATAGAAGCTTTACTGGTTGATTCACGTGTGTGTTAAAGTTTCTTTTATATTTTAAAGAATCAAAAGAAAAGAAAACAAATGGTGAAAAGAGAAGAGTATGGTGAAACACGAAGAAGTGGGAACATAGAAGATAAGGTATTTGTGATTTTTGAGATATATCTAAAACAAAGTAGAAGAGAAAGAAAACCCATGGCTACTAACTACTAATGGCTCCACTAACTATGCTAACCTCTTAGTGATAGTTGCCTCACATGTATCCTTGGCCATCACTAGTTCTTGATTCAAGAGCGTTTCAAAGCATGACCCAAAGATAACTTTCACATCCAAAGTCAACAAAACAAGTGCAAGCTACACTTAAACCATCAAAACTAAATAAGAGTAAGCATGAAGTAAAGTAATGTTAGCTTGTTAGAGAGTTAGGATGTTAGAGTGTTAGAATTCATCATCATGAGCCACTAATGGTTCTTGCAAGAGTAAGGCCAAGTAGAGGCTATTAAATTCATGTGGATTATCAAGTAAGAAGTTAGCAAGTTAGTGGTTAGTAGTTAGTTACCATGAGTAAAAATTAGCTAAACATGTAAAAGGAGTTAGAAGAAAACAAGGAGAGATAAAGAAAGCACCTTTCATAGATTATCACCTTCCATTACAAGCACTCTTACTTTTCACTCATGTACTACTCTCTTTCCTATTACAAGATCTACAATAAATGGAAAATATAAAGAGGAAGAAGAAGAAGAAGAAGAACTAACCTAAACTATCCTAAGAAGAAGAAACTACTCTAAAACTACACCATAACTCTTCAAAATTTCTCTTCCCCCAGATCTAGAAATCCCAGGGCTTTTATAGGCGAAAGGGGGATCAGGGCATCTGTACGGAGCCGCGCATCAAATCACGGTGCACGGCTCCACGACATTGCCACGGAAACGCGGTAAATGCCGCGTTTCCGTAAGAATTCTAGGGCGACACGCGCGGCGCCGACTGCTGCGCGCCCCACACTTATCCCTCTGTTTGTTGTACATCCTGGTTTCTAGATTTGGGCCCCCAGTTTTGACGAAAGCACCCTCCAAGGTTAATGGCTAACTTTGTAGGCTTTTAATCACCAATTAAATGGTGATTTTGGGTCTTCTTCTTCATTTCATGCCATGGACCTAGAAATATGCAAGAGAGGTATTATTAATAGGATTTAATATTAAATAAATGTGAAGATGTGATATGAAATATGCAATTTTAGAGACTAATCACTTAGCGCTCAGCGCTTTACCATTAGATTCGTTTAGGCGAGATGCTGTCAGATTTTCTACTCGCACTTTAAGCCGAGTCGTCCTGGTAACTGTTGGCCCAGAGGCCTTCCACTCTAGTTTTGATGATGATTAACTCATGTAGTTATGTTTACTAATAATCTTGTGATTTTAGTTTCAGATCATTTAGCAAGATATTAGTTGGTGATTGCTTCAACAAGATGAGTTTTGGAAGCTTTCACATGGTGATTCCAGAGTCCGAGCATCAAAGATCATACATTGCCTTGCTCGTGGATCACGTTTTGGATCGAGTCGACTTGAAGATGGAAGATCATCAAGAAGACTTAGATATCAATAGTTTAGTGTGTTTAGATCCATTTGTAAAGATAAGAATAGTTGATATGCTCAAGTGCACAACACACACAAGTTTTATGTTTTGGAATTGGTTTTCATGAATAGATTGATCAAAACAAGTTTACTTTGTTTTATGTATATTAGATGTGCTCTATATACATACATGCTTACATGACTTATACAAACTTAGTTTGACATACCTATTCATGTAGTTTTATGTTTTGGTATTTTTAACAAAACATATTTTTGGATTTAAAGACAAAAACCATGATATATATATGTTTCATGTATATTGGACTTATGTCCATATGCAACATACTTCAATGTGTTTAAATATCATGTTTTTGTATTTCAATGAGTTTTAGAAAAAATCAGATTTCCTATTGAATAATCCAAGTTTGACAAAATACAGTTTTTAGTTTTTGATAAAAATGATAGACACAAAAATAGTTCAAATTGCTTGATATTTGAGTTGAAATTTTTATCACATGTTTATATATCAATGCAAAATGTTAAAACTATTTTGGAGATTTTTAGAAGTTTTTATGTAATTTTTAGAATATTTAAAAAAACCTTTTTTTCTGACCCAGAACAGTGCCTGACAGGCTCTTTCGGTCGACCGCACGGTCGACCAAACCAGGAGCCCTGTGCACGTCTGGCCTGGCACTTGGGCCGGTCGACGGACCAGAGAGCTCTGCTCTCTATTTATCTGCGGTCGACCGGGCGGTCGATCGGGGTCAGCCAACGGTCAAAAATATGACCGTTGGCGGTCGACCGGGCGATCGACCGCTAGCCGTGTCAGGCTGAAAAATCAGCCTAACGGCCAGTTTTGTATTGGGGCTATAAATACCCCATTGCTTGGTGTTTTTAATTAAGATTTCAAGAGCAAAAATTCCAGAGTTTCTTTAGTGTTTTAAACAAGTTTTCAAAAGAGTTTTGTGCCAAAAAGGATTTATCTTATTTGTTTTAGGTTTTTGGAAAAATTAAAGAAAATAGTATTTTGGGAGATTTGTGTTTGTTCTTCATTTCTATTATCTTCAAGAGTTTTCCCAAGATTATTTCTTTGAGTTTTGTTTTCCAAACACCTAGTTTTTCCACTTGAGCTATATCATCTATCCTATTCTATAGGATCTTTTATTTGTGGGAAAAAAGATTGTATTTGTGGTCTTTTTGGATCACTTGTTGTAACCCTTATTCTTGTTGGGTTGCTCCCTCTTTGGTAGAGGTTGAGATTGTTGGTTTACTCCCTCTAGTGAGAGGTGGAGTTTGGTTGTGTGGCTACGGGCCTATCCCTCTTCGGTAGAGGTGGATTGTAGTTGTATTGCCTCGGTGGAGGTTGTTGGTTGAGAGAGGAGTTCGGTACTCCCTTGTTGTACAAATCCTCCTCGGTGGAGGTTCCCTCGGTGGGAGTCCTCGGTGGACAAGATAGTGGATTAGAAATCCTTCTCGGTGAAGGCGGGGACGTAGAGCTAGGGGCTCGAACCTCGGAACATATCCTTGTGTTTGTATTTGATCCATTGTCTCTCTAACTCTCTCTCTTTATTTTGTGTTGTCCATTATTCACATCATATATTGCTTGTGTTGTGCCTTGCATTGATTCACATTGCTATTTCATTTATATGCTTGGTTTGCTTGTGTGTGCCTCACTTATACTTAACCACGAGAGCTTCATATAGCACCTCAACCCTTATCTAGGAGAATCAAGAGGAGTTAGTTCAGAGCCCTTCATGGGGAATTCGGCTACACTCGTTGGTTGTATTAAGTGTGTTACTAATTAGTTTTAGCTTCCGCATTTAGTTTCTAGATTAGCCATATCACCTATTCACCCCCCTCTAGGTGATTTCAATTGGTATCAGAGCCTACGCTCCTGATATTTAGGTTTAACCACCTAGAAGTGAGATCCTTGTTTGCTAATCTACATTTGTATTTGCATATATTTGCTTGCACACATTTAGTTTGCACACCCATGGATTGTTTTTCACCTCCCATGTTCGATGTCTCCAACATTGACACATGGAAATATTGGATGTCCATGTATTTGAAGACCCTAGGTTTGCATGTTTTCCTTACCGCTACCAAGAAATGCTATCTTGGTAATAGCAATCATATAGGGGCTAATGCACAAGCCCTTGAAGCTATTAGAAGCACGCTTTCAAAAGATTATCTTATGCATGTTTCTAACCTTGATTCCGCCTTTTTAGTGTGGAACAAGTTGACTACAACCACCACCTCCAAGCTTCAATTGCAAATCCAACCGGAGGAATCTAGTGGAGAATCCGACTCACAATGCTTCATGGTCCAAGGGAATGACTCCCTTGAGGTACAATCGGAATCTCAACTAGATAGTTTTGATGCTAGTTCTTCATGTGATGAATATGTGAATGCTAATGCTTTGAATGAAGAACTATCTATTGTTTGTGAATAATTGATTGAAAAATATAATCTTTTGAAAAAGAAGAGTTTTGAACTTAATAAAGAAAATAAGGGTTTATGTTCAAGACTTGACATGGTTTTGCAAGAAAAGGTGGAGATTTCTAATGAGAGGGATTCATTGAAATCTCAACTTAATCTTGTTTTGAAAGAAAATGAATTTTTGAAAAGTAAAAATGATTGTGATGATGTTTTGAAAAATAATGAAGTTTTATCATCAAAATTAGATTTTATTTTAAAAGATAACCTTTCTTTGAAAAATGAAATTGATTTCATTACAAAAGAAATAGAAATTTGTTTAAAGAAAAATGAAGTTTTGCAAAATAATATTGATTCTCATGTTTGCCATGCTAGGGTAGTTCCATCTAGATCACCCATTGCATGCACCTCTTCTTCTAGGATTAATGATGATATTTGTTTGTTAAAGAAGAGAATGGATTGTTTGGGCTCCACTTTGAGCCATTGTGTTTCTAGTCATTCACGCTTGGAATCCTTGTTTCGAAAGAAACAAGTTCCATCTTTGCATATACACCCTCCACGGCATACACATGCTACTCACGGACACCATCACACATTGTATGCTCATGTGTACACTTGTACACTTTGTGGACGTAAGGGCCACCTTGCTAAATTTTGCTTTGATCATTTATATGATTGTAATTTAGCAAATAAATTTGTTTGGGTTAGAGAAGGTATAACCCCCATGGACCCAAAAAGATATGGATACCAAAGACCACCCCTCTTGTTTATAATGTAGGTGTGGGCTCTCACATGACGTGAGAGTAGCGGTACCTTGGAATGGATGCGTTCCGAGCTTCATGGAAATCATTTGGATGCATCACTTTCAAGGGATGTTTGGTGGGAGGACCACCGTGTTTTGGAGACATGGAGAAGTTGCCTCATAGGTTTTGGTAACGGCCTCTTACTCCTTATTTATTTATGCATGCTTTTCATGTTCATTATTTGTAGCATGTTTTATTGTTTATATGATCATTATGAAAATGCCATGATTATTAGACTCTTGACCTACATGTATATCATTTGAGACACCCATGTTTAATATGGATCATTATTTTAGTGTTCTCACCTTTGTTTAGCTATCATGTTTATCATAGCTCTAATAACATGTGGATTTACATAATAATCATGTTTATGTTTATCATGTTGATTTTTGTCTTGTTTTTATGCTTCATGCGTTGATTACTTGTTTAGATGTTAGTTTTCATTAAAACTTGGTATATACTTGTACATATAGTGGGCCACAAATAAATCTATATATGTTTGTGCTTGAATGCTTATTTGAACTCATTAGATGTGCTAGTATAATCTAGTTTTTGATGATCCATGCATTTTAAACTTGTATTCCCATTTTTGAATTTGTTTTATGATTTCTTATTTAACTTCATGTATATGTCAATTTTATCCAAATTATTGTTTATACATATGCATCCTTTGAGCCACGTGCCTTAATGCATATACATTTGTGGACTCGTTGTATTTGGATATGTATGTATACTTTAGTTTGTATAAGACATACATATGCCTTGAAGATTAAATAGTTTTGTTGATTTTTATGTTTTCATGTTTAAAGGAATTTTGAGTTTGATTGTCTATTTTTCATGATTATGATCTTCACATTTTATTTGTACACTCACATTTCTAGTTTACTCATGTTTTGTTTTCATAAGTCATATTCATGCTTCATTGATTATGAGTGTTGACTATTTTGTGAATTTCATGTTCTATGAAAAATAATTTGTTTTTATTCCTTACTTGAAGGATTTCGTACTAGTTAACAAGTTTTTCCATTTAACTAGTTTGGATTCTTCGTCATGGTAGAGTTTTTCAAACATACTTTATACTTTCAAACCTATTTTTGAAAACCCCTACCTTCTAAGGGTGGTTGGATGGGAGACCATGCTCATGTATGCTTTATAGTGAAAATCTTTTTAAACTTGAACATGAATGGGTGGTAGGTTATATGAGGTATACACTTGATATTATTGTTGTTTCAATTGGTATCATTGGATTCTTTCAATTGGTATCAATATTGACATTTTTGTATACTCATATATTTTTATATATGTATGCTTACATTTCGAAGAGTATCAATTTCGATTGGTATCTATTTTTCATACATATATATATATATATATTATATATATGTATATATATATATATATATATATATATATATATATGTATATATATATATATATATATATATATATATATATATATATACACATATATACATATATATACACATATATACATATATATACACATATATATACATATATATACACATATATATACATATATATACACATATATATATATATATCTATATATATATATATATATATATATATATATATATTTCGTTTATGCTAAGCTTGAGTTTTAATGATCATCATGTTTCAATTGATTAGTTTTCAATTGGTATTCTAATACAAACTTAGACATTGTTTTAATTGGTATTTCATAAAGGGGGAGAAAACTCGTATTTTATTTTTCAATTGGTATTTAGTTTACCTTTGGTTTTGTATTCCACTCCCTTGCTTTATGATAGAAAATAATAATTTCAATTTGGTATCATATGTTTAAAACGAATAATACTTTAAATTGGTATCAAAATTTTTGTTTAGAAATTCAAAATTTGTTATGTTTAATTTCAATTGGTATCAAGATTTTTATGTGTTTTTCTCAAAAATTGGTATCAAATTTATTTTATTAAGAAAATTCGAAATATCTTAATAAGAAATATGAAAAATGTTTTGATTTATATTGCCTATATGTAAGGGGAGTTTAACATCTCTTCTACATATAGATTCATGTTGAGTGTATCTTATATTGAAGAGCTTGACAACTTTTCTTTATGTGATACACGTGTGTAGGGGGAGCTTCACATCTCTTCTTATACATTGCATATTATGTGTTATGTGAATTAGGGCTTGTCATCCTTTCTTCATGTAATGCATATATGTAGGGAAGTTAACTTAGCGTCTTCCTCTTCATGAATGTATATCGCATATATCTATTTATTGATTTGCTTTGTTTGACCCCTTAGTTGATTCTTTGTTTCGAACAAAAAGGGGGAGAAGAATTTATTGCTTTGATTCTACTTTGACCCCTTGTTGATGATTGACAAAAAGGGGGAGAAGTATTTGTCGTTTATGCATGTGCATGTTTTATATGCATGTTTTATTTTATTTATTTGTTTGTCGTTTAATTGTTTAATTGGTATCAAGAGCATTATTTAAGAGCATGTTTTTATTGGTATCAAGAGCACGTTTTATGCATGATGCATTTAATATGTTTGGTATCAAGAGCATGTTTTTGTATTTGGTACCTTGTTTTATGCATGACTATGCATACATGTTTATGAGCTTTTATTGCATATTTATTTGTTTATTGCAATGCATGAGTTAAGGGGGAGCTTCTTTGAAGCTTAACTTTAATCCATGCATATATAACTTCATGAGTTTTGTCATCATCAAAAAGGGGGATATTGTTGGCCCAGAGGCCTTCCACTCTAGTTTTGATGATAATTAACTCATGTAGTTATGTTTACTAATAATCTTGTGATTTTAGTTTCAGATCATTTAGCAAGATATTAGTTGGTGATTGCTTCAACAAGATGAGTTTTGGAAGGTTTCACATGGTGATTCCAGAGTCCGAGCATCAAAGATCATACATTGCCTTGCTCGTGGATCACGTTTTGGATCGAGTCGACTTGAAGATGGAAAATCATCAAGAAGACTTAGGTATCCATAGTTTAGTGTGTTTAGATCCATTTGTAAAGATAAGAATAGTTGATATGCTCAAGTGCACAACACACACAAGTTTTATGTTTTGGAATTGGTTTTCATGAATAGATTGATCAAAATAAGTTTACTTTGTTTTATGTATATTAGATGTGCTCTGTATACATACATGCTTACATGACTTATACAAACTTAGTTTGACATACCTATTCATGTAGTTTTATGTTTTGGTATTTTTAACAAAACATATTTTTGGATTTAAAGACAAAAACCATGATATATATATGTTACATGTATATTGGACTTATGTCCATATGCAATATACTTCAATGTGTTTAAATATCATGTTTTTATATTTCAATGAGTTTTAGGAAAAATCAGATTTCCTATTGAAAAATCCAAGTTTGACAAAATACAGTTTTTGGTTTTTGGTAAAAATGATAGACACAAAAATAGTTCAAATTGCTTGATATTTGTGTTGAAATTTTTATCACATGTTTATATATCAATGCAAAATGTTAAAACTATTTTTGGGGATTTTTAGAAGTTTTTATGTAATTTTTAGAATATTTAAAAAAACCTGTTTTTCTGACCCAGAACAGTGCCTGACAGGCTCTGTCGGTCGACCGCACGGTCGACCGAACCAGGAGCCGGTCGATCGGGCTGTCGACTGACGTGCACAGCCTGTGCACGTCTGGTCTGGCACTTGGGCCGGTCGACCGGACCTGAGAGCTTTGCTCTCTGTTTTTCTGCGGTCAACCGGGGTCAGCCAACGGTCAAAAATATGACCGTTGGCGGTCGACCGGGCGGTCGACTGCCAGCCGTGTCAGGCTGAAAAATCAGCCTAACGGCTAGTTTTGTATTGGGGCTATAAATACCCCATTGCTTGGTGTTTTTAACTAAGATTTCAAGAGCAAAAATTCCAGAGTTTCTTTAGTATTTTAAACAAGTTTTCAAAAGAGTTTTGTCGCAAAAAAGGATTTATCTTATTTGTTTTAGGTTTTGGAAAAATCAAAGAAAATAGTATTTTAGGAGATTTGTGTTTGTTCTTCATTTCTATTATCTTCAAGAGTTTTCCCAAGATTATTTCTTTGAGTTTTGTTTTCCAAACACCTAGTTTTTCCACTTGAGCTATATCATCTATCCTATTCTATAGGATCTTTTATTTGTGGGAAAAGAGATTGTGTTTGTGGTCTTTTTGGATCACTTGTTGTAAACCCTTATTCTTGTTGGGTTGTTCCCTCTTTGGTAGAGGTTGAGATTGTTGGTTTACTCCCTCTAATGAGAGGTGGAGTTTGGTTGTGTGGCTACGGGCCTATCCCTCTTCGGTAGATGTGGATTGTGGTTGTATTGCCTCGGTGGAGGTTGTTGGTTGAGAGAGGAGTTCGGTACTCCCTTATTGTACAAATCCTCCTCGGTGGAGGTTTCCTCGGTGGGAGTCCTCGGTAGACAAGATAGTGGATTAAAAATCCTTCTCGGTGAAGGCGGGGACGTAGAGCTAGGGGCTCGAACCTCGGAACATATCCTTGTGTTTGTGTTTGATCCATTGTCTCTCTAACTCTCTCTCTTTATTTTGTGTTGTGCATTATTCACATCATATATTGCTTGTGTTGTGCCTTGCATTGATTCACATTGCTATTTCATTTATATGCTTGGTTTGCTTGTGTGTGCCTCACTTATACTTAACCACGAGAGCTTCATATAGCACCTCAACCCTTATCTAGGGGAATCAAGAGGAGTTAGTCCAGAGCCCTTCACGGGAAATTCGGCTACACTCATTGGTTGTATTAAGTGTGCTGCAAATTAGTTTTAGCTTCCGCATTTAGTTTCTAGATTAGCCATATCACCTATTCACCCCCCCTCTAGGTGATTTCAGTAACCTCACCAGGCGCTCTAGTGTTAAACACTGTTTGATGTTCATACCTCCAGCTTACTCAGTCCCGCTTGATTGTACTCAGCTATCGTTATATCACTTACTATGCACATGCTTGATATGTTAACACTTGACATTCTATCGCCTGACATCTACATGCTATTACCTGACACCTATCTGTATCACTTAACAACTGATGTGTTATCACCTAACATGCTACTACTAGACACCTGCTCCTGTTATGTTATCACTTATCACCTGCCCCTGTTATGACATGACTTATCACCTGCCATCTTTCATGTTAACTCTTGATATGTGATTATCACATTTATGAGAATCCTATACCTGTTATCATGTATTATATACAGTGACATGTACTTCTGTTATACATGTACTCATGTACTCTTGAATTCCTGATCATGTCCTGCTCCTGCTATTTCCGTAAATTGTTAATTACATAATAAATTATAATAAGACAACTTACATCGAGTTTGGGGAAAACTGATGGGTCATGAATAGTCATGTTTATGGTAGTCATATCGAGTCATACGTGGCCACATACTTGAGGGATCACCTGGCGGCCACCATGGATTCCGTGGGGTGTATTGGCAAACCTACTCCTCCTTTTTATTCCTGTCGGGTATGCACACGTCCTAGGCCTATTTTTATGGGATCTGCGATACTCTATTCATATTCAGGCGTACAATAAGTCCCAGTACCTAGCGGCGTGTTTCAGCTCAGCACTGGATACTCTTGGACCGTTGTCCCGGGCAAGTATGGGGCCCATTTCAAATATAGTTCGTCGAACTCCATCAGTTTCCAAATAACTTACTTTATAAGTTGTAAGTGAAAGTATGTAGAATGAGACTTATACTGAAACCTACAACTTAGACGGCCTCAATTATAATAAGATGTTAATATACAATTTGTTGTGTTGTTTTGCAACTCGGGTTGTATGTGCTCGGATTACGGTGACGTGAGATAAAGGTATATAAATAAGGGTTTCTTTGTTTGGATCTTCGACGTACTAGTCTCATGGACCCGTGACCTAAGCTTGTACGATTGGCTTTGCTCGTAATCGGTTTTATTCAGTTTTATCAGTTTTATCGATTTTATGTTAGTTTAGGAGATATCTGGTGTTGTCTTATCTACTTTATTTATCGCCTCTTTACCTGCTCTTATTATATTATATCATGTATGTTCCCTGCTTGATATCAGTTATTGTCTCTCTACTGCTCCTGTATGCCTGTGCTTACGACATGGTTTTTAATACATGCTTATGACTTGAATTTATCGATATATGTGTGTTTATCTTTGCACGCCATTTAGCATTCGCACCACCACTCGTTGGGGAGTTCTGACTCCCCTGGATCCTTATGTTCAGATCTCGGAGCTTGAAACTAGTGGATTCTTTCAGTTGCTGATCAGAGATGTGCAGCGGTAGTGTGGATCATCGGCAGACCGTCCAGAGCTCTATCCTTCCAGACCCCTGCTCGACTCTCGAGTTTTCTTGTTATAACTCGTGAGCACCATTTGTACTATTCATACTTGTATATTTCTTTGTATTCTCGCATTTGCGCCTATCAGTGATGTAATATTTTTGTAATATTGTGTCACATCTGGTGACAACTTTATAATTGTACTCATATGTTGGAATGTATAAAGCACCACATACTTCTGTGCTCTGATTCTTTCCTGTACTGATACTTAGCGTATATATGTCAGGGTATTTCTGACCTACGTATATACGTCGCAGTAACATCTCCGTACCAGTAGGATCGGGGCGTTACACCTGGACTTTGATCTCCCATGATCACCTCTGCCCTTCCGATTGGAACTCTTGCCTCTTATCGCCAATGCCTCTGTTGATGTACCCTCAAAAGAAGACAGCTTGTCTTGCCTCCTTACTTCATAATTTACAAGAGCAGCCGACACTTCACTGTAGTTAAATGTTTGTCTACCATTGATCAAAGTTAGGATGAAGGTCTCATACTCTTCGTCAGGAAGAGAATTTAGTAGAATCACCGCCTTATCCTCTTCTTCGATTTTCACATCCACGTTAACTAAGTCTGTAAGAAGTTTGGTGTAGTTATTCATGTGTTCATCAATGGAGAGTTCTCTCTTCATCTGGAAGCGATAAAGCCTCCTCTTCAATTGCAACCGCGACTCAATGCTTTTTGTCAGATATTTCTTCTCTAGGATCTCCCACAACTGCCTTGCAGATGTTTCATGTAACATGTGATACTTGATGCCTTGTGTCAAACAAGACTTTATCAGACCATACACCATTCGATTCATCTTGTTCCAATCATTTTAGAAGTAGCTTCGGGCTTTTTCTCCAACCGTAGAGTGTCTTTGATATTTGATGCCGTCAATGCATCCATCACCTCACATCTCCACATCTCAAAATTGTTCTTACCATCAAACTTCACCACATCAATCTTCAATGGATGTGGATTCATAAATTTCACCGTAAATGTACTATCTCCAGCCATCTTCTCAACAGATTCTTTAAAACAATGCGGAAAACAAACGAAGTTAGATCAAAAAACTAGATAAAGATAGGATTTTTACCTCAAAATGAAACCCTAGGAGAGTTTCCGAAACGATCTACTCCACCAAATTTGATTCCTTGAGCAATCCAAATGCTATTTTGAGATCGACACACGATCCCACAAACAGTCTCAACGCTGCCCCGGATCGACACATGGTCTCCGCCAAACAGCCACCAATGCTCTTGGAATCAGCACACGATCCCACGATGAACGTAGGATGCTCTGATACCACTTGTTGCGCGCGCAGGGCAACAACCGGTCAGAAACTGGCTCGTGCCAGTCGGTTGACCGTTCCTTGCATCAGTCGATCGGGTGGTCGACTGAACTGCCCTGTGCATACTGTGCATGCCGATCGACTGGCCTCTGTTCTGATCTGCATATGGATTGCGTTCTCGCTCCTTTTAGTCTCCGATCTCTGTGCTATCGTTTCTGATGAGTTAAAAAATTCTTCCATTAAGCTTATTAAGTTTTTATCTCCTTTCTCCCTACATTGACTACACGTGTAACACCTCCTCAAACTGGGCTAAACGCTCTGTTTTCAGTTTTTCAAATAAGACCAAAAATTCTAGAATTGCTTTCTCCTATGTCCCATAAGAATGAGAATATACTTAAATTCTAAAAAGGAAAGATAATTTTGGAATATGGTCCCTCAGAAATGCGTTTTTCAACCTTTTTTTTTTTTCTCCCCCCATTCAAGGACACCTGACGTTGTCAGTATGCCCGCGTTTACTTTGACGGAAGGATGAAGCTAGCCTAGTCGAGCCACCCCAGCCCAGCCCAAAGTTGTGAGAAAAGAGCCCATGTTGATCACCATGTCAAAATTAAAAGGATTTTGGTTTTAATTAAGTAACCTTTCCTAATTCACAATCTGCCCCATTCCTATTTTGTTCGTGGTGGGTGGTCCCTTCTCTACAACAGTAATAATAACAACAATTAAAATAAGTTAATTGTTTTTGGCTACTGAAACTGTACACGGGGTTTTATTCTCTATAACCTGACGTGTCAGTCAGTCAGGTAATTATTAGCTCACAAACCGCACAGTGTCATTTAAGTAGCATTTAATCACTTCATTTAGTAATATTATTAGAATTTACTCCCGGTTTTAGAATCATTATTATTATTTAGAACAAAGAACGGAATATATGGATGGAAACGTCTCGTGAGAAACGGTGTTTTATTTTTTTTTTTCAGGGTGGGGTGCACGAGGCAAGTGGGGCCCATCCCGACCCCACGTCCAGACCAGAGACGTGCGCCCGAGCCGCACGAACCGCGCACTAAGGCGAGGCAACCACGCAACGGTCGGGTTGGATATTACATTACCAGATGCTCGCTAGTTCAATTGCATACTTTTAGGAGTAGCTACAGTATTTATTATTCACCAAGCCTAACACTAGACCTCTCTACCCTAGAGAGAAAGAGAGAGGACATGCCTCTGTCCTTTTGCTCCTCCTCCTCTTAAGCTTTCTCTTCTCACTAATTTCTTCTTCACCTCTACCTTTCTCGGCTATTTCTTTCTTCGCGTGCTCTGCTGATTTCGGTAAAGAAAAGCCAACACCATCATCCACCTATCACTATAAACCCTCTCCCTCTCCCAAAAAAAAGGAGAGAGAAAGAGAGAGAGAGAGCAATCAGTTTCGGACAGTATCTCAAAGGCTGCAACCGAGATCCCCTCCCCTCTCTCCTCTGCTCCTCAATAGAAACCACCTCTTCTCGTCGAAAGACACAACCCGACTAAAAAAAGAGGGAAAAAAGCAAAGGCGATCGAGTACCTTGTTCATCCTATCTCCTCCTGCCTGCGGAAGTTACGGCAGTTCGCAAGTTGAGATTTTTGACAACCAACCATTTTTAGAAATCTCAACAAAAATCATTTCTTCTTCCTTCTTCCGTCAAAATCAAACAATAAACAACAATCAATGCCTTGAGTCGATGCCCATAAAGGAGAAGACAAGAAAAGATCGATCGACAGGGAAGGGAGCTCTATGTCCACCGCAATGGCGGCCCCGGCGGAGGAGATGCTGGTCCCAATTATGAACCACAGCCATGGGGCACAAAAGGAAGGCGGAGACGCCGATCATGTCGCGTCCATCGACACCGACAAGCTTAGCTACGAAATCTTCTCCATTCTCGAGAGCAAGTTCCTCTTCGGTTACGACGATCACAAGCTCTGGGTCCCAAAACCCCCACCCACCGTCGCCGTCGCTCCCTCCGCCCCCGATCCTTCTTCCCTCGTCAAAACCCAGAGGGGGAAGGTCTGCATCCTCACCATCGACGGCGGCGGAGGCGTTGGAATGCGCGGCATCCTCCCCGGCAAAGCCCTCGCCTACCTCGAAAAATCCCTCAAGTCGAAATCGGGAGACCCCAACGCCACCATCTCCAACTACTTCGACGTCGTCGCTGGCACCGGCGTCGGCGGCCTCTTTGCCACCATGCTGTTCTCCACCCGCGACGGGTCCCGCCCTCAGTTCGCCGCCGACGACACGTGGCGGTTCCTTGTTAACAACGGCAAGCGCCTCTTCCGCAAACCGAGCTCCTCCTCTTCTCCCAGCTTTTTCAGCTGCGTCTTCAACGGCGGCGGCGGAGTCGTCGGCGGAGGAGCGACGGATTCCATGGAGAGGGCGATGAAGGAGACGTTCGGGGAGAGCTTGACCCTGAAGAACACGGTGAAGCCGCTGCTGATCCCTTGCTACGACATGCTGACGTCAGCGCCGCTGGTGTTCTCCCGCGCCGACGCTCTCGAGAGCGAGAGTTACGACTTCCGCCTGTGGGAGGTTTGCCGGGCGACTTGGGCCGAACCGGGCCGGTTCGAACCGGTCGAGATGCGGTCGGTCGATAAGAAGACGGTCTGTGTTGGGGTGGACGGGGGTCTGGCGATGAGCAACCCGGCGGCGGCGGCGATTACGCACGTGCTGCACAACAAGCAGGAGTTCCCTTTCGTGAGAGGGGTGGAGGATGTGATGGTGCTCTCTCTCGGGTGCGGGTCGGGTGGAGGAGGAGGCGGCGCTGCGGATTCGGGCGCGACGGAGTACCAGAGGATCCGGAAGTGGGGGGCGAGGGAGTGGGCCCGGCCCATCGCGCGCATTGCCTCCGATGGGGCTGCCGACCTTGTAGACCATGCGGTTGCCATGGCGTTCGGGCAATGCCGGAGTTCCAATTACGTTCGGATCCAGGTAAACAAAAGAGTACAATCCAACCCGTTTTGTTTTGATATATTAGGGAAATAGGGAATGCTAGCGTGCACTGCCTTCGCTTGGGGGCAGGCAGAACAGAACAGCGATCGTTTTGTTACTTGATGAATTTTGGGAGGATTAGTTACTATTTTGAGTTTTGTTTGTTGGGAAGGAAGGAGAAGAGTTGTCACAGTCGAATGAATTGGCCATGGTTTGGTGAAGCCAAAACCGAATGGGTTGGATTGTGCTTCTGGCAATGGTTTGATTTATTCTGTTGTGGTCTCTGCAAATTTGGCAACCTAACTTCTACTACTCTCCACTGTCTCAGTTCGAATCATTGATAAGTTCAGATGTCGGGGGAAACTAAATTAGTATTAGAAAACTACTTCATGCTTAATTTGTTCTGAAATCAGGTTTTACATATAAATTAGGACTAGGATCGGATTTGGACAAGGCCAGGAATCTATAATATGCTTCCCTACAACCCTGATCAACACAAGAAAAGATACCTGAACATTATCAAAGTGGAGTTAATTTGGCTGCATGGACTTTGTTATGGTTATTGTTGCTGAAACTTAGCAGGGGCTTGATAAAAAGTTTCAACGTATTATACGCTAGACTTAACCTTTTAATGTTTTAGTGCCAAACTGTGTGAATAGTTAATTCGTAGCGTCAACCGACTTAAATTAGAGACTGTTTATTGTTTGGTTGGGTATTTCTATCATTAATCGTTATCATTTGCCTGTAGGCAAATGGCTTAAGCATGGCGCAATGTGGGGCGGAGTCGGACTGTGATCCGACCCCTGGGAATATGAAGGTGCTAATAGGGGCTGCAGAGGAGATGCTAAAGCAAAAGAACGTGGAGTCTGTGATGTTTGGAGGAAAGAGGATAGGGGAGCAGACGAATATGGAGAAGCTCGATTGGTTTGCAGGAGAGCTCATACTTGAGCACCAGAGAAGAGGCTGCCGGATAGCTCCCACAGTTGCCTTCAAGCAACCACCTCCAGTGGCTGCTAATATTACCTAAGGCTTCATCTTTATGTAAGCTCTGTATCACCTCTTTCAGTTCAACTGTTATTTTGCTTGATTCTGCTTTATTTTACATAGCAGCGTAGCATTTCTGTTTATATAGGATTGTTAGAAGGGGGAGAAGTATAATTGCGATATATTTCAATGCTGATGATGCCTTCAGAAATATTATCCCGTCATCTTTTGTAGTTTCTTCCCAAGCACTCTTTTTTATTTCTTCAATATGTGAAAATTTCGGAAAGAGACACAGTCTTTACATGGAGGAAATAGTTTTCTAGTATACCATTGAGCTTTACTTACAAGCTTTGTAAATCACATCCTCTGTAAATTCCTCTCTTTTCTGTTGAAAATTTATAGTGAAAACTAAATAAAGTTAAAGATTTCCGTATTGATTTGTCCCATGAACCTATGATTCTGGATTCCTTTAAATTTGATGTAGCACCGAGTTTACTGTGTTTATCGATTAGCCTGAGTTGGAGTTTGATGAAAGGTTGCGATGAAGGGGGAAGCCATTTTCTATCTCGCTATGAATAGTTTGATGATTTGCAGGCATGGATTCTTATTACTTAGCTACTGCTGGTGAGCTATCTGGTCTACTAGGTGATTAACCAAACTCTCACTGTTTGATTGTACGCCTTGCCATTACATCTTTGGATGTATATTATGAGGTATATGGTTTGAATTTTCAAAGCAAAGAAGGTTGCGAAATCCACCTACCTTCCCCATTAATGATGACATCTGCTAACCCATCAATCTGGTCTTAGTTTGTAAGCATGTACGTAGTTGGTATTTGTTTTGCATGAAATCTTAGAATTCCATCTCATCACTTATTTCATTTATGTAGCAAGCAACACACTGCACGATATTCATTCCATCTAATTAACCATTTTAAAGTGGCAATGTCGGCTCTTTATATTCTTTATGTAGTCCAACTCTTTAGCTAAATTTAGTAGATTCTCTCTATAATTGCAACCCTGAATCTCCTTCCAACCCTTTTTTTTCAATGGGATGCTTAGAAAGCTTCTTCCCATTGAAAGAAAGAAAGAAACTTATATCCTTGTATATTACTACTTATATCAAGAAGTGCTGAAGTTGATAGTTTGGAATAACGACTTTCGCGATGACGATGAACAAAAACAGATCATATCAAAAGAGAGAAGTAAGATCGCAGATATATCAAAAGACAACACACAAAGAGTACCAGAAATTATGTGAAAAATTCAAAAAGAGAAAAACCATGGAGTCGCTCGCAAATCCACTATTATCGAGAGATTACAGGGAAACAAAAAAGAACTCACGCCGCTCTTTACAATGGCTCAAGATTTTCACCACCCACACCTTAATTATGACGCATCTCCTTTTATAAAGAAAATTAGGGTTACAAGTTGTGACATTTCTAAACTGCCCTTGACACGTACTTGAGTTTTCTATATCGCGAAGCTTCCAGGTTGGACCGCATTCGCTGCGCCTCACTGCACCTCGGGGATGTTCCTCTGCTCTGTCGCTCGGAATGCTTCTCTCAAGACTCCGAGTGATCCCCCGAACACTTGAACATGCCTCCATCTGAAACTCCAAGCTCGCCCACACTCGCCTATAGTATGCTTTTACTCGGGGAGTCAATGCGGTAGTCCAGTTCTCGGGGACTTTTCTCGAGGCCCTGCCTCTGAGTCACCCAGGATGGACTTCCCGACTTCCTAACTCCCACTGCGACTGAGTCTCGCAGTTCTTCCTGCGTAATACTTCTCTGAGGACGATTCTCTGTCAAGGTCGGCAATTAGGCTCCTCAACTTCAACAATCTCCCACTTGGAGAATGATAGTCGACGCAGCAGCAACATCCCATCTCTCTCGTTCTCCTTTTGTTCCTGACTAATAGTGACTAGAGTGATTTAAACTCATATTCTCAGGCTTGAAGACCCACAGAAATTGATCAACTTTTCAGCTTCTCCATCGTGACCACCTTGGTCAACATATATATTGGATGCTGACTTGTGTGTATCTTCAGCAGTGAGAACACATCATCCTTCAACAGATTGCGGATGAAGTGGTATCGCTCATCAATATGCTTGGTTATGTTGTGATAGACCGGAGTATTTGCAAGGTCAATCGCGCTCTGGCTGTTACTGTGCAGTGACAGAGCCTCTTACTCCTTCCCGAGCTCTGTCAAAAAATCATTCAGTCATGTCAGCTCCTTGCAAACTTTTGTCGTTGTGACATACTCAGCCTCCGCCATCGACATGGCAACTATCTTCTGTAGCCTCGACACCTAGCTCACAGCTTCACTTCCCAAAGTGAAGACATAACCTGTGGTACTCCTCCGACTGTCTACGTTACGCACAAAGTCAGAGTTAATATATCATAGCAGCTGAATATTTGTGCCTCCACAGCCCAATGCCCTATCTGAACTGCTCTTCAGATATCTTAGGATTCACTTCACAAACCTCCAGTGCTCTTTCCCGGATTGCTCATGTATCTACTGACAACTCCCACTGCTTGAGTAATGTCTGGTCTCGTGCAGATCATAACATATATCAGGCTGCTCATAGCTGATGCATATGGAACCTCCGACATGAGAACTTTCTCATCTTCTGTCTTCATAGTCTGTGCCTCCGAGAGGTTAAAGTGACCTCCGAGTGGAAAGTTCAAAGGTTTAGTATCTGACATCTTAACCTTTTCAGCACCTTCTTCATGTACTCGACACGCGATACTTTCAACAACCTCTTTTCTCTCTCTAATCTTCATTCCAAAATTTTTCTCGCAGGACCCAAGTCCTTCATTAAAAATTCTTCTGCCAAACTGGCTTTGAGATTCAATCTCCTTCATGCTAGACCCGACAATACGCATATCATCTACGTACAACAGTAGCATGATATAGGAATTCTTGAACCACTTAGAATAGCAACAATGATCAGCCTTCGGTCTTGTGAAATCACTGCTCACCATGAATCTGTCAAACTTCAGATACCACTGCCTAGGAGCCTATTTCAAGTCATAAAGATTTTTCTTTAGCTTGCAAACCAACTGTTTCTTCTCGGGCAACATGTAAATGTCTTTCAAATTGCCATGGAGAAACACAGTCTTAATATCTAGCTGTTCCAGATGTAAATCCTCTCCTGTCTAATACTAAGTATAGATCTAATGGTAGTAAGTTTCACAACATGAGAGACTCGTTGAAGTCAATACCTTCTCGCTATTGAACCCCTTCACAACTAGCCTTGCCTTGTATCTCCAAGTGCCATCTTTCTCCTCCTTCAGCTGCTAGACCCACTTGTTATGCAGGGCACTCTTGCTCTCTGACAGTTCAATCAAATCCCATGTTTAATTCTCCATGAGAGACGTTATCTCATCATCTATAGCAATGTACCACTCAGCTTTGTCTTTCAGCTGTAAAGCCTCCTCATAATGCTCGGGCTTACCACTGTAATAACAAATAGTGTAAGGCAGGAGAATATCTTTCTGGAGCCTTCGTCTGCCTAATTGAGCGCCTCAGCTCAGTTTGGGGGGTCGAAAGCGCTATTCGAGATTCCACATTCTCCTCGGGAATGTTCTGAGCCTTGTTCGCAGGAGCATCTTCAAGGTCGATGAGCTCCGAGTACGCAACACTCTGTTGCTCAGGTGTGCTCCGAGGTACCAATCTGAGATCATTCTCTGAAGTGTTCCTCTCCGTTTGCAAGTCTTTGTACGTCTTCTGCTCGTTGAAAATCACATCCTTGTGTCTAAGGATCTTGCGGTTCTCGAGATTCCAGAACTGATAGTTGTACTCATCAGTTTCGTATCCAATGAAGATGCACCTACTAGACTTTTGGTCAAACTTGCTCCTATGACTTAGCTCAATATGAACATAAGAGATACAACCAAATATACACAAGTGATTCAGCTTTACCTCTTTGCTGGTCCATGTCTCGGGAATTCTACAGTTCAGAGGCACCGATGGTTCTCTGTTAATCAGATACATTGCCGTGTTGACTGCATTTACCCAGAACTGCTTGGGCAAACCAGCGTGTATCCGCATGCTTCTGGCACGCTTCAGAATAGTTATGTTCATGTGCTCGACCACTCTGTTTTAATGAGGGTTTTCGTAACCGTCTTCACTCTTCGGATTCCCTGACTTGCGCAAAACTCTTTGAATTTGCCATCGCTGTATTTTCCCCCATTGTCGGACTTCAAGCACTTAAACTTCTAACCTGATTCATTTTCGACTCGGGCCATCCATTTCTTAAACACCTCGAGCATATCGACTTGTGTTTAAAGAAATACACGCAGATCTTCATCGATGAAGGTCACAAAATACAATGAGCCTCCGAGAGAGGGAACTGAAGCCTTACCCCAAACATCGTTATGCACTAACTCTAACTTCTCTGCCTTTATAGTCTTTCTCACCATTGAGAAATTGACTCCATTCTGCTTCCCATAGACGTTGTCTTCACAGAAGTTTAGTTCAACAGACTTCATCCATGCAGCTTATCTTTGGAGTGCATCACCTTCATTTCCTTCTTGCTTATATGTCCAAGTCTCATATACACCCCGGCATCTGCCTCCAACAAAGCAACTGAAATCGACGTCCTGGAACATGACGTCATGTAGACGGTACCTTCCTTCTTCCTGTGGGCCATCACCATGGCACCTTTGGTGATTTTGCATACATCACCATCAAAGGTGGCTTCATTCCTCCGTCTGCAAGCTGTCTGACAGAGATTAGGATTCTTTTCAGTTTCGGTGCATGTCTGATGTTTCTCAACTTCAGTGTTGAGCCATTAGAGAGGCTAACCGCCACATCGTCTTTCCCTACAATGTCACATGGTTCATCACCTCCCAAGTACACCTTTTATGTATTTTTGAAAGTTATTTTGTCGGAAAGTGACATGAAAAGAGGCATCGGAGTCAATAACCCATGACTTGCTGGACTCAGCTAAAGGAAGAATCAAGGCATCAGATCCATCACTCTCCATGATATATGTGGAATCTTTCTTCTTGTCTTTGCCTTCTCTATCCTTCATCTGCTTTTAATCCTTCTGAATACGCCCCATCTCACCATATCGCTAACATCCCGTACCCCTCGACGTGGATGTACCTTTTCCAATTTGGATTTTGACCTCCCATTCTTTTTCTTATTTCTATTCCCAGACCTTCCTCTCTGATCGACACTCGGGGCACTCCCTAATGTCTCAGCAGACTCTGAAGATTTCTTGTGCACTTCTTCGCTAAGAAGTACACTCACTACATCATCAAATTTCAAGGTTCTTGTCCCACAGAAATTACACACAGCCATCAGGAGACCATCTCATGTCTCTGGTAGACTGGACAACAGAACCAGTGCTCTGATTTCGTCTTCAAAACTGATCTCTACCGATTTCAACTGGCTCGTTAACGTGTTGAATTCGTTGAGATACTCAGCAGCACTTCCGCTGTCAGCCATTTTTAGGTTGAATAACTTCTTCGTCAAGAATACCTTGTTTGACGTCGTGGGTTTCTCGTACATCTTCAATAGTGCTGCCATCAATTTTTTGGTCGTCTTTTTCCTGGAGACATTGAAGGCAACCGTCGATGCCAGGAACAATCGGATCGCCTCTAGGGCTTTCTGATCTAGAATCTCCTACTTACCATCAGACATCACCTTTGGTTGTGGGTTTTTCCGCCGAGAGAAAAATAGAGATCTTTCTGGTGTAGGTAGTTTTCGATATGCATCTTTCAGAACCCGAAGTTCACATTCAACTCTAATCTTTCCTACATCAGCCATCTCGAACCAATGCTCTGATACCAGTTGTTGGGATAAGGACTTTCCTGATGGCGATGAACAATAACAGATCATATCAAAAGAGACAAGTAAGATCGCTATCTATCAAAAGACAACACCCAGATAACACCAGAATTTACGTGGAAAACCCAAAACAAGGAAAAGTCACGGAATCGCTAAAGATCCATGATTATTGAGAGATTACAGCGAGATAAAGAAGATCGTACAACCGCCCTTTACAATAGCTCTAGGTTTTTACCACCCACGTCCTAATTATGGCGCATCTCCTTTCATAGAGAAACTTAGGGCTACAAGTTGTGACATGTGGCTTGAGTTTCCTGTATCGCGAAGCTTCTAGGTTGGACTGCATTCACTGTCCTCACTGTGCCTCAGGGATGTTTCTTTTCTCTGTCGCTCAGAGTGCTCCTCCCGAGACTCCGAGTGATCCTCCAAACACTTGAACATACCTCCATCTGAAACTCCAAGCTCGCATACACTCACCTGTAATACGTCTTTACTCAGGAAGTCAGCGAAGTAGTCCAGTTCTCGGGAGACTCTTCCTGAGGCCCTGCCTCCGTGTCACCTAGGATAGACTTCCCGACTTTCTAACTTTCACTGCGACTGAGCCTCGCAGTTCTTCATGCGTAATACTTCTCCGAGGGTGACATCAAGGTTGGCAATTAGGCTCCACAACTTCAACAGATAGGTCTATAAGCAATCTTGTATTCCGTGGAGATGCTTTCCCCTACTATAAGTAGAAACAAGTAAGAGAACCCGTTTTTTTTTCTGATAAAGAATTTAAAGAGAACTAATTTGACATCTTTTGAGAGGTATACTTGGGTCTGGCTCCCAACACCGAGTATTAAATCCCTATCTTCAAAAGTATGTAGAACTCTGTGAATTGATAAAGCAAGTTCATTCATGAGAATGAGGTCCCACATCACTCAGAAGTCTCAAATGGTTTGCTGCCTTTGAGCTAATGTACACTTTCTTAGCTTGACTCCTTGGCAGACAGTTTTAGATTCTGGTAATTGAGTACTCGCAGAAAATATTACTCTTCTACTCACAGTGTGCACTTTTATGATGACTAATTGCAGTTTTACATCCTTTTTCCAGGATAAAGAACGGATCATAACATATCCTTGTGTTGATTTATTACTTCTGAAATCTATTATTCAACTTGTTACACCTCTCATTGGCATAAAGTTTGCTAAAAGCTAAACCAGATTGTAGGATAATCTTGACTGACCATCTCACATTAGTATGCTTTCTCCATTTCGTTTTCACACTGCATATCATCGTTGTTCATTGAACAAGCTTCCTATAGTCATATTGCAAGGCATTATGGTTCCAAAACCTTTGACATCTGAGTTCTGGTTTGAACTTGTGGATACATCTCAAAAAGGAGAATAGTTCTTGGCTGCTCTCCACCTGTCTTGGTTATCAGATAGGATAATTCCTGGATAGGTGTACTTCATTCAACTCTTGAACCTTATAATAATAATTCCAACTGCTTCGTTTTATTGTCAAAAGTTGTTAACCATGTTGCTCTCTCTCTCTCTCTCTCTCTCACACACACACACACACCTTGAACTAGACTGCTAGCTGGCCTGTGTGGTAGTTGAAGCCTTTTAAGAGTTAAGACCTGAAATCGAGTAGGCCTTGTTAAAAGTCTAAGATGATGACCTGAGAGGAGGCCAGGAATGGGGCTTTGAAGAACCAAAGGCTATTTTATTGGAGAGCAGCTGTTACTGAGACACCTGTACCACAAAATCATGTTCATCTGTCAGACCAGCTTTGAAGGTGAATGTAGCCTTCTGCCACTTAACATGGAACCCTAACACAATACTTGGCTTTAATGATTGTACACAAGCACATTATGTAGGACTGGTATACAGTACTTTTTCAGTCTCCACGATGAATGGAACAAAATACAGCACTTCCGGTCCCATTGAAATGCATCTTGTGACCTAGCATGTTTTTATGTGTGCACGATTCCCAGCTTCTCCTTCAATAATGAGAGAATTCCTCCAACCTTTTGGAGCTTGCCTTAAACTTCTCCTGTAAGTTGAACCCGTGTAGCCGACTCCAAAAGTTTAGGATACTTATGTTGTTGTTATATATCATTTCAATATTTTGCATCTTGCATAACTCAAGTATGGTTGTTAACTGAGTTCTATCATATTTTTACTTTAGGCTAGATCGCATGTGATTATGACTAGTCTAGCAACTTTACTTTCGGGTCGGCATCACAAATCTTATTCTTCTTTTATTTGTCACATTAAAAGGGTGGTAAATTGTACAAAAGTACCTTCAAAGTTACCCAATTTCAAGCTAATGCCTGTTTTATTTCTAGCTCTTTAATATGTTTGACTTCTTACCATTTGGTGCCAACAACAACTAATTCATTTGTCCCAAGTATTTGGGGTAGGCTACATGAACCAAAAGAGAATTATGCTGAATCGGGCACATGGATCAGCTTTCTCCACTCATTCCTATCGAGCAATGTGCCTTCACTAAGACCTTTAGCCTCTATATCTTGTCGTATTACCTCCGTCCATGTTTTCTTTGGTCTTCCCTGCGCTCTTTTAACTTGCTCTAAATTGATACGCTATACTCGCCGGACTGGCGTATCTGTAGGTTTATGTCGCACATGACCAAACCACTATAGGCGGTTTTCTCTCATCTTCTCTTCTATAGAGGCTACACCTATCTTAGTACGAATATCCTTATTCTCATTTTATCTTTCCGTGTGTTACCACACATCCAACGAAGCATGCGCATATCTGTTACACTCATCTCTGGGCATGATATCTCTTATAGCCCAACATTCTGTGCCATATAACAAAGCTGGCCTAATAACAGTCCGATAAAACTTTCCCTTCAGTCATAATAGAATGTTACGATCACATAAAATTTCTATTGTGCTCCTCTATTTTAACCAGCCGGCTTGGATCCTATGGTTGAAATCACTATCGATCTCCCTATCTTTTTAGATAATAGAACCCAAGTACTTAAAATGACTGCTCATCGGTATTTTTTCCATCTAGTCTCACAATACTATAATCTCGAATTCCTTGTTTACTGAATTTATACTCCATATACTCTGTTTTGGCGCTACTTAGTCTAAAACCTCGAGATTCTAGAGTTTGCCTCCATAGCTCCAATTTGACATTTATCCTAGCTTTCGTCTCATCGACTAGGACAATATCATCAGTAAATAGCATACACCACGGTATCTCATCCTAAATAGCTCTAGTAAGCTCATCCATCACTATGACAAATAAGAATGAATTCAATGCATATCCTTGATGCAATCTAATTGTGATAAAAAAATCACTTGTTATGCCTCCATAAGTTCTAATATTTGCCACTACTTCATTGTTCATATCCTTGATTATGTCAATATATTTGATGAGGACTCTCTTTTTCATCAATGTACACCATAAAAGCTCTCTTGGCACCTTATCATAAGCTTTTTCTAAATCAATAAAGATCATATGCAAATTTCTCTTCCTCCCTCGAAATCGCTCTATAAGTTGACGAAGCAAATGAATAGCCTCTGTCGTCGATCGCCTCGGCATGAACTCAAACTGGTTCTCTGATATTGTAACATTCTGCCTTAACCTGTGTTCAATTACCCTTTCCCAAAACTTCATGGTGTGACACATTAGTTTTATTCTACGATAGTTCGAACAACTCTGGATATGACTCCTGTTTTTATAGAGGTATTAAGGTACTCTTCCTTCACTCATTTGGCATCTTTTTAGTTAGCCAGATCTTGGTAAAGAGGTTTGTCAGCCATTTCACACCTACCTCTCTTAAGCATCTCCATACTTCAATAGGAATTCCATCCGGGTCAACAGCTTTCCTTGACTTCATCCTCTTCAAGGCCTCTTTAACTTCAGATTTGCTAATTCTGCACGTATAATTATGGTTCATATCTTGGCACTGAATGGTAAGGTCATCCAAGTCTTGAGTAGAGCTACCATTGAATAATTTGACAAAATGATCTTTTCATCTTTCTTTGATTTCTTCATCTCGAACTAAAACCTTTTGATCCTCACCTTTGACACACCTCACGGTACATAAGTCTCTAGTCTTCTCTCTCTTATTCGAGCAATTCTATATATTTTCTTTTCAACCTCTTTGGTGCCCAACTTCTCATACACTTCTTTGTACACTTCAACTCATGCATTCTGAACAGCTTTCTTAGCTTCCTTCTTTGCTAGATTATACCTCTCAAAACTCACTCCATCACAATTTTTCTTTAAATCTCTATAAGAGTCTCGTTGATCTTAATGGCAGTTTTTACCTCTTCATTCCACCATGATGTGTCCTGACATGGTGGGGCACCACCCCTGACTCACCAAGTACATCTTTAGCTACTTTTTTAATGCAGTTAGTAATTTTATTTCATGTTGTATTGGGGTCATTTTGGGCTTTCCAGTCTGCTTTATGTAATACTCGATCTACAAAAACTCCTTGGTTACCTTCTTTTAGCTGCCACCACTTAATCTTTGGATCTAACTTACGTTTAATCTTTCTAAATCTTCTTCTAATCTGGACATCTAAAATTAAGAGTCTATGTTGGGTTACTACACTCTCACCTGGTACTGTCTTGTAATTCATACAACAACCTTTATCTACTTTTCTAATTAAAAAGAAATCTATTTGACTCGCACTTGATTCACTTCTAAAAGTGATTAAGTGAAACTCTCTCTTCCTGAACCAAGTATTCGCTAAGATCAAATCATATGATAAAACAAAATCTAGAATCGAGTTACCTGATTCATTTCTTTCCCTAAAACTAAATCCTCCATGTACACTATCAAACTCATAACGACTAGTTCCTACATGTCCATTGAGGTCACCGCCTATGAAAAGCTTTTCTCTAATGGGCATGCTTTGCACAGTCTCATCTAAATCCTCCCAAAATTGATGCTTGTTTGACTCATCAAGTCCTACTTATGGTGCATAGAGACTAATAACATTAAAAATCTCCCTATCTAAAATAAGTTTAACTAGTAAAATCCTATCACCCTTTCTCCTAACCTCCACTACATCCTTAAGCAATTGTTTATCAATGATCACACTCACCCCATTACAATTTCTATCTCTACCAGTATACTAAAGTTTATAACCTCAAGGCTCTACAATTCTAGCTTTTCATCTACCTACTTAGTTTCCTGCACACACAAAATACTAACATTCCGTTTAACCATAGCATCAACTAACTCTGCTAATCTACATCTTAGAGAACATATGTTCCATGATGCTAACCTAATCCTATAGTCATGAGCTAACTTCTTTACTCTCACCCGCTCATAAAAGTGTGGGAACCCTTGTCATTTGACACCACATCCGGGCGTCGATGTGGCGCGTCATTTCTGGACGATGACCTAGCAACTCTTGCCCACTTTTCACTACACCGGGCTCTGATGTAGCGCGTTGTTCAGTAGGGAACGTCCCAACGAAATTTAGTTCTTTGTTCATGTTCATAGTATGTGACAATGTTTTACGTTGACTGTCACAAACCTACCACAATCTTCCTCTTTTATCCTGGCTTGGGACAGACGGCGAACGGTGCACTGACGGAGTTTCTTACCATTTGGTACCAATGCCCGTTAATAACAACCACTAGTACTTGATGTAACATTGACCTGCAATCACCTTCAAATCGTAACCGAAATTTGAAATTCAAAATAGGAAAGGATTTCAGATTTTCACCCCTTACGCGAGCTTCTCACCCAAAATTCAAGAGCCGATAAACTCAAGAATTAAACCGGATAATTTGAGAAATTTTTTAATCATTCAATGCCCCCAATGAAATAGCTTAGGGGGCTTTATATAGGCTTTACAAAAGATGACTACTGAGAAATAATCGATGTGATATTAAACGCCCACAAAAGAACACTTACTACAGAAAATAAAGTTAAAACGAAAGAACATCTACTACAAATAAATGTAAAACAAAACCAATCTGAAATCAAAGAACTTCATTCGTAGCTTTCTGAAGTATCCTCGATCGAATCAGCCCCTAAGCGGTATGATGTTCTCATCAATTCCCCCCGGGTGGAAAGTACTAGGGCCCGTCGAGCGTTAGGGACAGAACTGCTGCTGGCTCTGATAGCACTCCAGTCGATCAGGGTCAAGATGCCGGAGGTCTTCCTCGGTAATCCAAGAATTTTCTGAGTCAGGTTTTCTTTTCCACTTAATGAGATAGCGTCGCGCCCCTCCGTCTCTAGTAGAGACAGTCTGATCATCCAAAATAAAATCTATATTTTCTGTTGCATAGGGCAGTTTAGGGGGAAGTAGAGGTAGTGTGGGGTGCTTAGAAGAAGGTCATGGCTTGGCTCATCCACGAATGGGTCAGAAGGGGTATCAAAGGTACCTCTATATGAAACCAAGTCTTCAACATTAAAAGTGCAACTGATACCAAAGTCCGGTGGGGATCCACCACATAAGCATTTGAATTGATATTCTTGAGGATCTTGAAGGGCCTTGTGCTTTACGCGTGTAATTTCTTTACGGTTCCCTGAGGAAACTGCTCGGGTCTCATGCGGATCATCACATAATCTCTGACATTAAAAGTTCTTAATCGGCAATGTAGATCTGCAGAAGCTTTATAATCAACATTATTTTTCATTATTTTTTCTCTGATTTCCTCATGTAATGCACGTATATGAGATGCAAATGCTGATGCAGAGTGTAATACCCTAAAATGATGATGAGCCATGGGAATTAAGTCAACCGGTTGTCTGGGTTTAAAATCATTTTTATTTCAAAAGGATTAAGACTCGTAGTTCTATTGACAGATCCATTATATGCAAATTCAGCCATAGACAAAATGAGATCCCAAGTTTTCAAATTTTCCCCAACGAGACACCTAAGGAGATTTTCTGGAGTTCTGTTTACTATCTCGGTTTAACTATCTGTCTGTGAATGAAAGGCTGTTGAGAATTTCAGTTTGGTGCCCATCATGTGCCAAAGTGTTTTTCAGAAGTAGCTAACAAACTTAACGTCCCTATCAGACACTATAGTTTTAGGTATCCAATGCAACTTGATGACATTATCAAAGAACAAGACAGCTAATCGAGACGTATCTGAGGTCTTGGAATACATGATAAAGTGAGTCATTTTTGAGAATCGGTCGACTACTACTAGGATAGAGTGTGCCTTTTCTGAGTTTTTGGCAATCCTAGTATGAAACTAGGCTCATGTCTTGCCACAGGCAATTGGGTACCAGGAGAGGAGTATAAGGCCCGGCAATCTGCTTTTGTTGCTTGGCCAGTTGGCACGTGCGATATTGGCGAACTATCTTAACGACATCTCTTTTCAAACTCGGCCAGTAGAATCAGTGTTCAATGGCCTCAATTGTCTTGTTCTGACCGAATTGTCCAGCCAGACCTCCAGCATGTACTTCCTAAGAGAGAAAATCCCTGAGGGACGTACGGGGATACATAGCTTACGGAATCTGAATAGATAACTGTCTTGTAGAAGAAAACCGTACATTTCACGAACAGAGCCGTCTCGTAACGTGACAAATTTTTCTAAAGTCGGGACATGAGTCATGCTCCTCTCTCAACCTCTCAAATCCAATCACTTCTGTACTCATAGTTACCAAAGTCATGACACGTCAGATGAGCGCATCAACGACCTTATTCTCAACGCCTGCCTTGTGTTTGAGAACAAATGTGTAATCCTGCAGGAACTCCACCCATTTTCTATGTTTCACATTCAGTCTCTTCTGAGAGTTGAGGTACCTTAGCGCTTCATGATCTGAATGCAGCACAAATTCCTGCGGTAACAGATAATGCCTCCAGTAGCACAAAACCTGTATAACGGCATAAAATTTCTTGTCATATGTGGAGTATCATTGTCGGACATTATTTAGTTTTTCGCTAAAATAAGTAACGAGGTGGCTTTTCTTACTCAGTACACCACCTATTGCGAGTCCCGATGTGCTACACATTACTTCAAATGCCTTCGAAGAATCAGGGAGACGCATTACAGGAGATTCTGTCATCATCCTCTTAATTTCAGCAAAACCCCTGGAGACGGCAGGAGTCCATTGGAACCCCTTGCTCTTTAGACAGTCGGTTATAAGTGCCATAATAGCACTAAAATTCTTTATGAACCGACGGTAGAAAGTGGTTAACTCGTGAAAGCTCCTGACTTCCCTAATCGTTTGGGGTTGTGGTCACTCGGTTATTGCCTTCACCTTCTCAGGGTCCGCTGAAACCCCCTCGGATGAAACCACAAATCCTAGGAAGATAACCTATCTATATAGAAAGCACACTTTTTTAGATTTGTATAAAACTTCTCAGTCTGGAGTGTGTAGACGACTTGCCTCAGATGGCCACATGTTGCTCCTGAGTTTGACTGTAGATCGGTATATCATCAAAATATACCACTACGAATTTACCGATAGACGGTCAAAATAATTGAGTCATCACTCTCATGAAGGTGCTAGGAGCATTGGACAGTCCAAAGGGCATAACTAACCATTCATACAGCTCGTCTTTAGTTTTAAGTGCGGTTTTCCATTTATCCCCTTGCCGGATTTTAATTTGGTGGTACCCGCTCTTAAGATCAATTTTGGAGAAGACTGTGGCACCTGACATCAAATCCAACATATCATCAAGACGGTGAATGGGAAAATGGCACTTGACGGTAATCTTATTGATTGCGCGGCTATCCACACACATACGCCATGTACCATCCTTCTTTGGCGTCAAAAGTGTGAAAACTGCACGTGGGCTCAAGCTCTCTTTGATGAACCCCTTGTTAAGTAACTCTTCTACCTGCCGTTATAACTCCGCATGTTCAGTTGGGTTCATTCTATAGTGGGGCAGGTTCGGTAAAGTTGCTCCTGGGACTAAGTCAATAGCATATTGAATATCTCGCATTAGAGGCAACTCACTTGGAAGATCTTGTGGGAGGGCTTCGAAAAACTCCTCCAGAATTGGTTTAATGTGCTTCAGGAATCTGTACTCGATATTTCGATCAGCCTCTCGAGCCACGAGTGCATAACAAGTAGAACCCTCATGCAAGCTCTTTTCAATTTGATCGTGGCTAATCAAATTCATTTCCATCTTACCATTACCTTTTATCACCCTTATTTTTAGGATTTAGGACATCTACTTTGTCTTTACCTCTTTCAACCCTCTTTCCTCAGGTTGACGGTTTCGGTTGGTTCGGCATAATTTTCACCCTTTTTTCGTTATGAACGAACGTACATTGGTTGGTACGTCCATATATGGTCACGTCTAAGTCGAATAACCATGGTCGACCCAAGATGATATGACCAACATTTATGGGGAATATGTCACACTACACATTATCTGTTACATGGCAAACTGGATGGGAATTTGACATCTCTCCTGAACATCTATGGATGTTGCGTCAATCCATGTGATTTTGTAGGGGTTTGGATGCTTTACCGGTCTCATCCTTAAGGTGGTGACTAACTTTGACGCAACAGCGTTGATACAACTGTCACTATCCACTATTACCTTGTAGTTCTTGTTGTCAATTTTTTGCAAATTTGAAATATAGCAGTCCTTCTCCAGTCGTTGAGTGATTCAGGTTGGGCTAAAGTTCACCTAACCACTCCTAATTGGGTGCGACCTACAACTTCCCCTTCTTCAAACTTCGATTCGTATTTTTCATAGAAAAATCTCTGATCAACGATAGAAAAAGATCCATTTTGCATCATATCTAACAGATTCCTTGGTTCGGACCGAAAAAGTAATGTCACTCGATTATTATCAAACTGACTACAATTTTTTTCTGTCCGTGAGGATCCCGCCAGAGCGCCTTCTACTTCTAATAGGCCATGAACTAGATCAGAATCATTCTCAACAAATCCATAAGAAGTGATCCAATTTTTTTTACCGAATCCGGGTGAAGACCAAAGATCTAGGAGGTAGGCTTATCATTTTCACAGTTCTGATGCACCCATTGAATTCATACTCTTCGATTGAGATATCTGAGTTATCATCTTGTTGGTGCACAACCACTTCTCCATCATCCTCTCCTTCTATATCTTCAATGGGAATTTTTAGTTTGACTCGGGCACTGGCTGGAAAGGTGTCCATACCCTTGGCACCTGTAGCATTGGGCTCTTAGGTTGACTTTTCTTGGTTCACTAATCGCTCTCCTTTCGGATGTGATGGGCTTTACACTAGAAGGACCTACTGGTTTGACGCTAGAGGAACTGGAGGCAGGTTTGCTTGGGGTAGGAAAAGTTTGGCTAAATCTTGGCTTGCTATAGTGGCGGTTTTAGAGTTATCCCTAAAATCAGTTCGGTTAAAATATGATCCTTTAGACTCATCTAAGTCGGTGACTAGCTGGTATGCTTGTTCTAGAGTCGTGATGCCTCGAGCGATGAGCTCTCGGCGATAATCATCGCTAAGACCGGACCTGAATCTAGATAGGGTCTGCTCGGGAGACTCTAACTTGATAGCTCCACGCTGATTCAAATATTCATCAAATTTAGCAATGTAATCAGTAGCTGACTTGTTCCCCTGAGTCCATCGATTCCACTTGTCTAATAATTGTTCACTGAATGACGGTGGGACGTACTTCAACATAAGCTTCTCTTTCATCCTTTCCCAAGTTTTCACTGGGTCTTCCCTTTTGTACCTCATCATCCTCTCAAGGTTTTCCTAATATTATCCAGCTTGTCCTGTTAGTTTCATCAGGGTAAATCGAATCTTTCTTGACTTAGACATGTCATGCCAACGGAAATATCGGTCTATAGCCAACTGCCAATCTATATAAATCTGAGGGTCCAAGCGCCCGTCGAAGGAAGGAGTATCGACTTTAACGCTCTTGATATATTGGGCATCAGCGTCAGCTGTATAGTAGGGTTGAACTTGCTCACGCCTGGGAGACCTACTGCCGTTTCGAGAATTTTCCTTCGTTCTCCTCCGATGGGCTTCTAGCCTATCAATTCGGGTTGCTAGATCCCTACAATTGACATCAACCTGATCCCTAACTTCTTGTAGTTGCTGGTCCATCTTTTCTATCTTGTTAAGGATTATGTTAAGTGTATCATGAATGCTAGGGTCCATTGGTGCCGAAGCTTCTCCTACAGAAAAAGTTTTACCACTTCTAGTAGGCATGCAAGATCCTAGCTGATCCTAAATACAAACTGTCCTAAAATGATATGTATATTATGCAGGAGTCAGAGATTAGAACATTGAAAGATAATACCAATTCTAAGTTATGTAAATTAACATGTGATTAAGAAAATTTAATGTGGAGACAGTGACAAAACACGTGCTGACACAATTAATTTCAAGATAAATCAAGTGATTATGAATTTAAATTAATTTAGTTGCACAATTAATGTTAAGTCAGTTACCACTCAAGGTGAGAATCACACAACTCACTATTTAGTGGGTAACAGTCAATAAATTCTACCTTGCGACAGATTGAAAAGACAGCTATTTCAATTAATTGGTAAGAATAACTAAACAAAATATTCAAACTTACCTGGAAGGTGACCGTAACTCAAACCTGAATGTGATTGATGTAGGAGCATAGTATTGGTCATCACGAACTCACTGCTTCGAAAACGACTCGATTTGGATTTTAAACGAGCCCTGAACGACCTTCAGAAGCACTGTTGTGTTTCTGGACAGAGTTAGAATACACTGGAGTGGGTCAACTCAGTGGGGTAGCTCAGTGATGACGTCAGCGAGCCTCTGTTGGACCCGGGTTGAGGGTGATTGGGTTTGGCCTTGTTGGGACCCGACCCAATTACTTATTCTCTCACAAATTCACCTGAAATCAATTTTCCTTCTTCACTTCTCCTTTTCACTCGCACAGCTAGGGCAGAGTAGAAGTGGCGACGACGACGAAGCTGTGGACGGCCATGAGAGCCCGGCGAGGTCGCAATGGAGTCGACGACGGCGGTAAGACCCGAGAGAGTTTAGATCCTTAGAATCTAAATTCACCCGATCGCCTCTTTTCTTCTATTTGCTGTCAGCTAGGGCAAGGCTGGAGCGGCGGTGACGTCCGGATCCGAGGAAGATGGCGAAGCTCCGACGAGGCCTTGGAACTCCGGTGAATGTGACTAAGATCTTGGCGAAGAGGGGATGGTGAAGATCATGCGTCGGAGGCTCGTGAAGATCCGGCGGTGGGGTCTCGACGTCGTCGGAGGCTCGTGAGGAGATCCCAGCATCGTTAGAGGGATTTTGACGTTTACGGTGGAGCGATAAAGGTCTGATCGACGTGGAGGCGAGATGCTCTCGTCTGTTGAGTTCGTCGAGAGCGCAAGGATCTAGCGCTGGATTTTCGACGAGGTGGATTCGCCGCTGGATCTTTGACGAGGAGGAAAATCAAGCGAGATTTGTGGGTTTTGGGAGGATCTCGTGGAGGAATTTTGAAGATGAAGAATGGTGGCGGGCGTGGTGGGGAAGATGTACAGGGGATTTTTTTTTTTTTTTTTTTTTGGAGAAGGGAAATTTAAAGGGGATTGAAAACCACGCTCTGATACTAAAATGGTGTAACACTGACCTGGATCGCAATCACCTTCAAATCATAACTGAAATTTGAAATTCAAAATAGGAAGGGATTTCAGGTTTTCACCCCTTACGCGGGCTTCTCACCCAAAATTCAAGAGCAAATAAACTCAAGAATTAAACCGGATAATTTGAGAAAATTTTTAATCAATCAATGCCCCCAATGAAATAGTCTATGAGGTCTTATATAGACTTTACAAAAGATGACTACTGAGAAATAACCGATGTGGTATTAAACGTCCACAAAAGAAAACCTACTATAGAAAATAAAGATAAAACGAAAGAACATCTACTACAAATAAATCTAAAACAAAACCAATCTAAAACCACCTAACTGCATTGCGTTGCTTTCGGAAGTATAATCGATCGAATCGGCCCCGCGGCATGATGTCCTCATCAATACTTCTACTACAAGGCCATTATTCCAAAATTTCAGAGTTGGCTACAGGAGTCTTTTCCTCCATTCATTTTGTTAATATTTGTTAGGTATAGAAATATTCAGAAAACGTTTTATTGATTGAGTCAACCCAAACCAAAATTTGCCAGATATACGCTGATATTTCAGTAGTGATATTATCAGATATTTCACCCAGAATTTACTATCGCATAATGTTTCAATTTGTGATACAGTGATGCATCTCAATCAAGACTTTGAACATTTGGACACAGACTTGATGGATTCCTTGGCATTGAATATTGGTTTTTCGCTGATGAAAACACTAAACCACATCCAGGATCAAATGTTCAACATCTTTTTTAATGTCCCTGTTTATATTATAACTGTACTTGCAATTCACTGTTTACCACTTTCTTTTGCCTTTTTTTTAGTAATTTATATTGTGAAATTTTCAAATAAATTGGATTAACTTTTTTTTTTTTGACATATAAATTGTGCTGGGAAGAAACAAAAAACAGTAAAATCTTTTCGCGTTGTAGTGATGGGTTTTGCTTATGATGATACTTAATTTGTGTTTTGGTTCTTTCTTACAATTGGAAGTAATGGTACTGTTGGCAACGGTTAGCTATCGGCGGGGCTGTTTGGTTGCAAGGAAGTGGGCGGAAGTAAGGAAATAGGGAAGTATAATTCCTCACTTCCCTGTTTATCTAAACACCGGAAAAGGAAAATAAGAATACCCCTTTTCCTTTTCTCTTTTCTCTTTTACACAATCATTTCCTCACTTCTAGGGTGTTACAGTGAATTTTGTGGTCATGTAAATCTCATTTGTAATAAGTTGTAACACAAAACAGTTAATTTTTTTTATCATGTAAATTTCACTTACATTCTAATTACAACATTTTTTTATTTTTCTTAATTAATTTTTATTTTAATATTATTTTACGGTCAATTTTATGATCAACTTTTCCACTTCTACTTTCACATTACCATCCAAACACCAAAAAAAACAAAATATTTTTCAAACTACACTTCCCAATAACATCCAAATACCGGAAAACTTACTAACTAATTCCTAAGTTTCAAAAGAAATTATTACCTCTTCCTTACTTCCTCGCTTCCACCCTTAACCAAACAGGCCAGGGTGACGTAGCAGTGGTGGGTTATGGTTATAGAGGAAGAGAAGCAGGGGTGCTGGATTGGCGATTTTTTTGGAGTGAATTATTGATGATGTGGTTGGCTGATGGGTTGCGTAATGTCAATCGCGAGCATTGCATTTGTCTCTGCATTAGCTAGGATCATGTTGTGTTATGTAATGTATGCATCTCTTGTTACAGCGCCAGGTCCAGGTCCAGTCCTGGCACTTTCTTTGAGTATGTCTGGGGGACATCCGTGGTACTTAATTTTGTCCGCGGCATGCTCTTTTTTATCTTTGCTCATGTGGTCTTTATCGCTTTATATTCTGTGTGCTAAGCCTATGAGACCGCACTTCTTTTTGCTGCTGCTGCTCTCTTCTTCTTTTTCTCTTCTCTGTTATATATGGACTGTTATATATGGACTGGATTCTGTAGTCTGGCCTGAGCTCCAGGAACAGAGAGCTAGTATTTTATTAGAGTGAAATCAATGAGCCTGTTAACAGACACGTGATACATTATATCTAGACATGTGTATAGACATGTGATACATTATATCTAGACATGTATACTTTTTTTGTTTCATTCTCCACTTCTATATATATATATATATATATATATATATATATATATATATATATATATATATATATATATATATATATATACATATAGAGATAGACTTGTATCCTATCAAAAGGATTTGATCCCGGATTCTTCCCACTCAAATTCAACCCTCCAATATTCGAATACAAGATCCACTCCGTTGAAGTTGATCTATACTATTTCAAGTATTTATAAACCAAAAATCAAGTGTTTTAAAAACTTTTTGCCCATCCATCAAGCGACGCAAAATGGACGGCCGAAAGTAGTGAGTTGGTTAGATCTATGTCTTTAGACATACAAATTCTCGATCCGACCATTTCATTATGATCTAAACATTTAAAAACCACTATAAACTAATTTTTGTTAGATTTCAAATGTTCTACACCGTTAAACTAACCAACTCACTATTTAGGCCGTCCGTTTTTCCCCTACTTGATGGATGGGCAAAAAGTATTTAAAACACTTGATTTTTAGTTTATAGATACTTGAAATAGTATAGATCAACTTCAACGGAGTGGATCTTGTATTCGAATGTTGGAGGGTTGAATTTGAGTGGGAAGGATCCGGGATCAAATCCTTTTGAAAGGATACAAGTCTATCTCATATATATATATATATATATATATATATATATATAATATATATATATATATATATATATATATATATATATTGATGTAATTGCTTTATGAATAATATACAAAAATATTCTTCTATATATTTTGGTGGTGATATACTGTTATGAAAGCTGCAATCTCCACTAGAGTAGTAAAGGTTACCATCTACTTTTCGAGGGCCAAGTGCTTAACTTTTATACCAGCTTAAAGTTGGTGTTGTAAGGACTTGGTGCACCATCCTAAAAGACTAGCCTTCTAGGTGGAGTAGCTCAAATCTTTATACACCCAAAACCATCCCCTAGATGACTTGACGGCTCCTCCCCGGTGAGCTCTTTATAAGATGATAATAAATAGAGAATTACAATGCTGCTCTTATTAGTTTAACGGACTGAATTAAAGAAGATACAAGCAGAAGGTATGGAGTTGTGCAGCTTTTTCAGGGGAAGAATTAAAAGAAGGGAAAGCAGACCAAATACATGTCCCATAATTCCTCTCTCGCAGCAAGAGTACAGAAAGAATCAAGGGCCTTTGAATGGCAAGACAATGAAAGATGGCTTTAGTGAGTAGAGTCTTGAGAAAAACAGACCACCAAATCTCCATCCCAATATTCTCTCCTGCCCTTTATTTATGGATTCAAACCATACACCATGACCCTACTCATCATCCCTTTTGACCACTTTCTTGACAGAAGTTGCTAGTCTTTAATTAATTAATGGAGAACTAGACCCACTTAAACTTGAAGAATTTTCTAATTTTTGTTTTTTGTTTTTAGGTAGCCACACACACACAACAGTGCAAGAAAGAGGAGAAGCAGCTTGCAAGATGTTGATGTTTGACAACCCATCATATCCTTGAGAGAGTAATCCTTTCTCTTGACTGGTGAAATGAGTGTTTCCATGAGTTTGTTGGGGTTCTTGATCATTGCCATTGCAATTTGTAAGAGCTTCAAGGTCCCCACCCTCCTCTCCTCTATGTTACTCTAGAGTAGAGCTAGTAGAACCTAGCTCTCTGTTCTGCTTTTAGAAAAAGCTAGTAATTTGCTGCTCTTGTTGCTAACTTTTTATGCTCATCAATCTGGATTTGTCTCCTTAGCTTTGTTGTTTTCTGCGCGCATATATTTTTCTTATTTCATTATCTTTCAGGTGAAAATGAATGAGTAAAAAGCAGCACCAATCTCAGGAACCAAAGTGGACAATTGATATTGATATGTTATGTTTGGAGTCTTTGGGTTGCCAGCCCATTCATTCATTTTTTGTTGAAACAACAAAAATAATACATGATTGTTAAAGGCAAGAACAAGAGCTTGTGCTTCAAGATATCAAAACCTCTGATGAGGTTATTTTAGTCTCACATCTCTAGAGATGAGAATGGACGTGTTCATGAGCTCTCATTGGACATGTTCAATAGAAATTATTTTATAAGAATATGATCTTATAGAGAAATTTCTCATTTCTATTGGATATGTCCAATAGGAGCTCATGGACACGCTCATTCTCATCCCTACACATCTCATTTGCCTCTTTCCCAGCTACCTTTCCACCAACTCAATAGTTTTAACCTCAGCTGAGTAAATGACGCACCATTCTGGCAGGTCAAGCTTGGAATGAGCTTCTCTGACAGGTCAAGCTCGGACCCTATGGGTCTCTCTTGCCACCATTGCGGTAGCTCCGGTCACTGGAAGGCATCCTGCACCATGGGCCTGCTTTGCTTCATCTGTCCTACGCGGACGTGGTCAGCTCAAAGGAGATTAGTGTTCGACTGGGTTCATCGGGCTGTTTTGAGTTCCCAATCTTAGGGGGACATCTATCGGCGGTCGGCGAGGGGAAGGAGATTTCCTCATTGCTAGAACCGGGCTCGTGTAGGGAGAGAGAAGTATGGAAGAGATCCGAGAAGATCATAAGCCAAAAAGGAGCGAGAACGGCGCATAAATAGACACAGAGTTGATATCAGACCTGCAGCAGAACCGGTCGACCACCCGGTCGACTGGTGTGGACAAAGCATAGGCCGGTCGACCGTCTGGTCGACCGGTGTGTACAAACATGCACAGGATAGTGCATAGGATAGCTCGGTCGACCGCCCGGTCAACTGACGTAGGAGAACGGTCGACCGCCCAGTCGACCAACTTACATGATGAGACTCTCGGTCGACCGCCCTGTCGACTGGGTGCTTGGGTCGTTAAATCGCCCGGTCGACCGACAGGCGTATCTGGGCACGAATATGCCTCTTTTTTTTGGATTCGGACTTTGTTTCTGAATTGAGATGAATTCAATTGGGGTTTCCTAAAATCCTAGGACTCTTTGGCTATAAAGGGGCAGAGCCCTCTTGAATTTATGCAAGGTGCAAATTTGTATTAGTTGTTGAATCAATAAAGCTCTCTCTCCCTTGTGCTAAGGACGTAGGCAATTGTCGAACCTCGTTAAATATTGTGTTTTCTTTCTCTCTTGTTTCTTGTTCTTGTTATCGTGTGGTACTTCTCTATTGCATCTACTGAGTTTCTTGCTGGTTGTTGCATCGCGCACGCAACAAGTGGTACTAGAGCATTCCAAGTTCGTCGTGGGACCGTATGTCGATTCCAAGAGCATTAGTGGCTGTTTGGCGGAGATCATGTGTCGATCTAGGAGCAGCGTTGGGACTGTTTATGGGATCGTATGTCAATCTCAAAACAGCGTTTGCATTGCTCAAGGAATCAGATTCGGTGGATTAGATCGTTGCGGAAACTCTTCTAGTGTTTCACTTTGAGGTAAAGATCTTATCTTTATCTATTTTGTTTATCTAACCCTGTTTGCTTTCGCATTGCTTTGAGAAAACCATTAGAAAGATGGCCGGAGATAGTACATCTACGATGAAATTCATGAACCCTCATCCTTTGAAGATTGATGTGGTGAAGTTTGATGGCAAGAACAACTTTGGCATGCGGAGATGTGAGGTGATGGATGCACTGACAGCATCAAACCTCGAAGACACTCTACAATTGGTGAAAAAGCGTGATTCCACTTCTAAAGAAGAGTGGGACAAGATGAACCGGACAGTGTGTGGTTTGATCAGCTTGTTTGACATAAGACATCAAGTACTATGTGTTACATGAAACATCTGCTAGGCAGTTGTGGGAGATCCTGGAGAAGAAGTATCTGATGAAAAGCATTGAGTCGCGGCTGCAATTGAATAGGAGGTTTTATCGCTTCCAGATGAAGAAAGGACTCTCCATTGATGAACATATAAACTACACCAAGCTTCTTACAGATTTAGATAATGTGGATGTCAAGATTGATGAAGAGGATAATGCAGTGATTCTTTTGAATTCTCTTCCGGACTAAGAGCATGAAACCTTTACTCTTACTTTAATCAATGGTAGACAAACACTTAACTATAATGAAGTGTCGGTTGCTCTTGTAAACTATAAAGTAAGGAGGCAAGATAGATTATCTTCTCATGGAGTACATCAGCAGAGGCGTTGGTAGTAAGAGACAGAGGTTACTATAGAAAGGGTAAAGGTGATTGCGAGAGATCAAAGCCAGGTTTCAAAGATCTGAAGAAGAATCAGTGCGCTTTCTGTAAAGAACTAGGGCAGTGGAAAGTTGATTGTCCAAAGGCCAAAGGTAAGAAAAAGGAGTCAAAAACTGAGACAAACCTCGAACAGGTGGTCAGTACTCACGTCAGTACTTCACAGGCAGGTGGATCAGACTCGGACCCATCGGTATTCTCTTTCTCTGTTACTACTCTTATCGTTGGCTACTCAGGAGATGCTGAGTGGATATTAAATACTAGAGCTACCTACCATGTGTGCCCAAATAGAGATTGGTTAGCTTCGAGAAGCTAGATGGATGTACAGTAGTTATGGGTGATGATCGTCCATGTAACATGGAAGGTATAGGAACAATCCAGCTCAAGATGTTCGATGAGATGATACGAGAATTGAAGGAAGTGAGGTATGTACCTCAACTTAAGAGAAATCTTATCTCTGTTGGTGCTTTGGAAACATTGGGTCTTGAGGTATCAATAAAGAATGGAGTTCTCAAGATGACCAAAGGCTCAATGGTGGCTCTGAAGGGCGTCCGCCGGAATAATCTGTACTACTTGAAGGGTAGTACTGTTACATGACAGGTGGCGACCTTTACTGATTCAGATGATGACTCAACCAGGTTATGGCATATGAGGCTCGGACACATAGGTGAAAAATCTTTGTAAGTTCTTGCAAAGTAAGGACTATTGAAAGGTGCCAAAACCTGCAAACTGGATTTCTGTGAACATTGTGTCATTGGAAAGAAGACTAAGGTGAAATTCGGCTCAACGACTCACTGCACCGAGGGGATTTTGGATTATGTTCACACTGACGTTTGAGGACCTACCAAGACTGCATCTATTGAAGGTAACTACTACTTTGTGACTTTCGTTGATGATTATTTTAGGCGATGTTGGGTATATACCATAAAGCACAAAGGGGAAGTCTTAGAATTATTTGTAGAGTAGAAAAAGAATTTGGAGAGAAGTACGGGAAGGAAAATCAAGGTCCTCTGGTCAGATAATGGAGGTGAGTATAAGTCTGATCCTTTCCTAATTCTATGTTGTAACACCCCGTTCCCGGGATATGTACCCAGACACGTGTCCTGATTTTTTTGACCGTATTATTTCAATTTCTTCCAGTATTAGTTTTTAAGTTGTGATTTCTCATGTTTTTGGTATCGGATCTAGATTCTCAGTTTTAGAGTCAGCCCTGACCCGGACTAACCCGATACAGGCATACTGCCCGATTTGACCTTTTTGGTAGTCTGATTTGACCGATTTCAGTTTCAGACACTGTTTTCTAATATTTTATATTTTTCTTGATTTTCTAAAAATTTTCAGAATTATTTTGTAAAATCTCCAAAATCGGTGTCGATCGGCATAGCTGACTGATTCCCGGATTTTTAGTTTTCAAACGGAGTTGAATTTTTTAAAAACGGTTTTCACATTACTTCTTAGAATTTCATTTTCTACCTAAATATATTTCTTAGAATTTTTCTAAATTTATCAAAATTTGAACAGTTCTGGTGTTGGTGAGTATCGCCGGAAAATTTCAGAATTTTTAATTTGAAAACTACATTGAATTTCTTGAATCTGATTTCACCGGGCATCTTAAAATAATATTTTCTATTTTTGAGAATTTTTCGGAACTTTTATGAAACAGTCGAATTTTCGCCCTATTAAAATAATAATATTATTTATCGACAATTTTTCTTACTTTTTCCTTCTCTACTCCCCTACCTTATAATCTCAGATATTTTAATAAATTAATTATTTAATAATAAATTTTTTTTACTATTTTCTTTTCTTTTTCCTTATTTTTTCCTTTTTCTTTATTTTCTTTATTTTTCTTTCTTTTCTTTTCTTCCCCTTTAACTTTCCCCCTACAACTGCTCCCGCCGCTTGCTCCCACCGCCTACAGCAGCCACCTGCAGCGGCTGCTGCAGTCCCTCTCTTCTTCCCCATTCATCATTTCTTTTTCCTTCTTCTCTATTTAACCTTCCTTCTTCCTTTTTCCTTTTCATTTTCAAAATTCAAATAAATTCCATCTCCTTGAAAATCAAACCCATCTTCTCCAACGTCCACCGCCGCCTCCACACCACCGAAGCCGTCGCCGCCGCCCTCCCTAGCCGCCGGCGTCCACTCCCCCACACCCCCTCTCCACTCCACCACCTCCTTTTCATTCAACCACCACTCCACCTCCAATTTCACCAAAATTCATCACCACAACCTCCCTTCCTCCTCCAAAATTCATCATTACCTCCATCAAATTCACCACTTCCACCACCCCATCATCACCTTCTCCTCCTCTAACTCCCCACCACCTCCAACAACCACCACAACCACCATAACCACCACCACCATCAACTACCACCACCTCCTCCACTAACACCAAACAACAACAACAAAAACAACAACAACCTCCCCTCTCCTCCCCGGGGGCCGGCCACGCGCGCCCCCTCCCCCGGTGGCGCCGCCGCCGCCGCCAGGCCACTGGCCACCTCCCCCTCCTCTCTATTTTTCTTCCTTTCTTCCTTTCATCTTCCTTCTTTATTCTTTCTTTCTTTTTTTCTCTTTCTTTTCCCTAAATAAATACACTTTCCTACATTTCCTAAATACCCATCCCCTCGTTCCCAAATTACTTTCCCATATTTACAACCATACCCCTCCCCTTTTAATTCCTAATTCCTTTCTAAAAATACCCTATTCTCTCTCTCTCTCTCTCTCTCTCTCTCCTTCCTACAACTTTCTCTCTCCTCTCTCATTCCCTCTAATATTATATAAATATTTATATTTATATATTTTAATATATATTTATGGGCTAGTGGCTTGCTCGCACGGGTTCGCGGATTTCTCGGACTTTTCTTGGTATTTTCATTCCGGTGTTAGGCGAGTACATTTCTTTGACATTTCTTGCTTTATTACCATCGTTTCATATTTAATAATTATTATCTTGCTTTTAATATATGATATCTCTTTATGCAAGTTAGTATATGTTATATAAATGATTATCATGCTTTAAAATAGCTTCCGGCCATCATTATACTTTGTCGAACCGGTATTATGCCGGGTATGTCTAGATCTGCTCCCACTTTACTCGGCTTCGCATAGCTAATTAAAAGATAAATTATTATTATTATGAAAATAATTGTGAAGAGTTTGAAATGTTTATACCTTTCTCATGTACCATATTACGTGACCGGTTGATACCTAGTATTAGATGTTGCGACTCTCACTGGTATATTAGTTACCTGACCCTGATATGTATACACCGGTACTTGCCATGCTATACTTATTATTTGATATCTGATACCGGCATTTGCCATGCTATACTTATTATTTGATATCTGATACCAGTACTTGCATTGCTATACTTATTATTTGATATCTGATACTGGTACTTGCCTTGTTATACTTATTACTTGATATCTGACACCGGTACTTGCCATGTTATACTTATCGCCTGCTACCTGACACCTGATATATAATAACACTTAACACTTGACATACTATCACCCGGTACTGGTACACTTGATCTGATATTGTGGCATCTGTATTATATTGAATATTCATGACTATTACTTTTAAGGGGACGGCATGATTATTACACTGTTACCAGATATTTGATACTTCTGAACTCTTGAACTCCTGAACACCTGTACTCCTAAACTCTTGTATTCCTGAACCCCTGAAAAAGGGTGACTCCTGATATTATACTCCTGTTAATTCCCGTAGTTGGATAATCATGGTTATTGTAACGCCCCGATCCGGCGGGTACGGAGACGTTACTGCAACGTATATACGCAGGTCAGAAATACCCTCACATATATACGCTAAGCATCAGTACAGGCAAGAATCAGAGTACGGAAGCAAATGGTGCATTATACATTCCAACATATGAGTACAATTACAAAGTTATCACCAGAGGTGACAAATATTACAATAATATTACATCACCTGATAGGCGCAAATGCGAGAATACAAGGATATGTATATGTATGAACAGTACAAAAGGGAGCTCACGAGATAGTTGGAGGAGCCGCGAGCCAACAGGGGGAGCAAGGATGGGACTGGAGCTACAGCTGATCTGACTGCTCCGCAGAAGTGAACTTGGTCCTCAGCAAGAAAATACCCTACGGTCCAAGCTCCAGGACCTGGACATGAGGATCCAGAGGAGTCAGAACTCCCCAGCAAGTGGTGAGGCAAAAGCCAGATGGCGTGCTGATATGAGTACAAGTGTACCGATAAAACCGAATCATGCATTGAAAACCATGACGTGAGCATAAGCATGCAAAAACAGGTAAATGCATAACGAGAGATGTCAAGCAGAGAATACTCATGGTATGATAAGATAAGAGAAAGTAACGAGACGAGAAATAAAGTAAATAGGACAATACCAGATATCTCCTAACTAACATAAAACGATGAAACCGAATAAAGCCGATTACGAGTAAAACTGATTGCATAAGCTTAAGTCACGGCATCATGAGACTAGTACATCGAAGGAATAATCCAAACAAGGAAACCCTCATTTATATACCTTTATCCCATGTCACCGTAATCCAAACGCATACAACCCGAGTTACAAAACAACACAACAATAGTATCTTAGCATCTTATTATAATTGGGTCGTCTAAGTTGCAGGTTTCAGTATGCGTCCCATTCCACATACTTCCACTTACAACTTATAGAGCAAGTTATTTGGAAACTGATAAAGTTTGATGAATCATGTTTCGGATGGGCCCCGTACATGCCCGGGACAACGGTTCAGGAGTATCCGGTGCTGAGCCGGAACGTACCGCTAGGTACCGGGACTTATTTACGCCCGAACAGGAATAGAGTATCGCAGATCCCATAGAAATAGGCCTAGGGCGTGTGCATACCCGGCAGGAATAAACAGGAGTAGGGGTGCCAGCACACCCCACGGAATCCCTGGTGGCCGCCAGGTGATCCCTCAAGTATGTGGCCACGCGCGGCTCGATAAGACCACCCTAAACATGATTAATCAGGGCCCATCAGTTTCCCCCAAACCAGGTACAAGTTGTCTACTTATAATAATTTATCCAGTAATAATGTCCACAGAGTATTCATATTAATCTTATATTCATGGTTATCCCATTACGGGGATCAACAGGAGTAAAGTCAGGAGCCTCCCTATTTCAGGGGTTCAAGTATCAACGTGTCAAGAAGCAGGTGGTAAAACATATGTTAGGTAGTAAGTCATGTCAGGTGGTAACACGTCAGTTGTCAAGTATGATACAGGCAGGTGTATGTCAACAGTTAATATAACAAGTATGTACATCACAATACCAAACGAGAACACCGATATAAATACATAATGTTATGCAAGTCAACCCGACGATGCGGGAAAGTCCAATGAGAAAGCGAGAACACTCGCCTAAAATTCAGGAAAACACTGTGAAATCCCAAGCTCTGGAATCCAGGGAATCAACGCGTCAATGCGTTTAAAATATAAAGGGAGAGAGAGAGAGAATAGAGACGCGGGAATCGCAGACGCGGGAGACGCGCTGCGGAGATGTCACAAACGCGGGATCTGTGCTCAAGTCAGGCCGCGAGGAGAACGCGGACGCGGATGTGGGTTCTGCGTCGCGTTTAGCACAAAAAGAACACAGACGCGGGCATGGGCTCCGCGTCGTGTTGACACGAGAAGGACACAGACGCGGGCCTGGACTCCGCGTTGCGTCGATACAAGAACGCGAAGGCTGCGTTAAGGGATTGCCTAGACGCGGGGGTGAGATCCGCGTCAGCAATAAAACAGAGGAGGGAAGGTGATTTCGGGATGGTGGTGTTTAGTGTTTGTCGTTGCGATTGTCACCGGAAAGATTACCGGAATAATCGTGAACGATTACCGAAATAATCACCGGAGCCGGAATGATCACCGGAATAATCGTGAACGATTACCGGAATGATCACCGGAGATATTCCCGACGAAGAGGTCGGCCCCAATCCAAAGGAGGTGGCCGGCCCTTGAGAAGGTGAGGGGGTGGTGGTTTTGTGGAGAGGTTTTAATGGTGATGGTATATTTTGGAGAAGGTAAAGGAGAAGGTGGAGGCTTTGGTGGAGTTGTTGAAGTTGTTGTGGTCTAAATGGAGATAGAGGAGGAAGAAGATGAAGGTAGAGAGTTGGAGAAGTTGTGGTGGAGATGAAGGAGGAGTTGGTGGTGGGAAAGGTGGTGAAGTGGGTTCCTTGGTGTTTTATGGTGAAAAAGAGGAAGAAGAAGATGATATGGAGGTGTTGTTGTTGTTGGAAATGGAGGAGGAGATGAAGGAGAGAATGATGGTGGAATTTGTGGTGAAAATGAAGGAAAAATGGTGGAGAAATGGGTGGCCAAAGGGAGGCAAAGCTTTTAAGGGGTAGCCATAGCTTTCTCTGCTGGCTGCATGCTGCAAAGTGAGAAGAAGGAAAAAGTGAAAGAGAGAGGAAGAAGGAAGGGTGGGGTGGTTATATATAAAGGGAATTAATAATTACTATTTTGACTTTGGAATTCCTTTGAATAATGAGACTTGCGTCTCAAGGAAACAACCTGCGTCCAAGAGAAAAGAAAAGCCGCGTCTGGCAATTGCCAGACGCGGGAAAGAAACCCGTGATTGGAAAAATGCAAGAGTTGCGTTTTAACAAAAGGACAAAAGTCATAATGACTTGATTGGAATTGATTAGCAGTGCATTAAATGCAGCATGGAGAGGATCTCTGCATTAAATGCAGAATCCTAGGTTGGTGAAACTCGCGTCTAGCGAGGAGAGAGAAAAGTGGGAAAATATCTGGATACTATTCCGGTATCTGGGAAAACACCGAAAACTCCGTAAAAGTCCAAAAAATGGAATAGCTTGGATAGCTTCCCAAAAATTCTCAAAATAATAAATATTATAAAAAGATTTTTGGTGAAATCGGTTTTCAGAAATTCAATCTCATTTTCAAAATAAAAATCATAAAGTCAACCGTCAATACCGGTCTACACCGGGTCGGCCGGATTTTGATAAAACCTGAAAAATCCCAGAAAATTCCTGAAAGGATAAAGTATCATTCTAAGAAGTAATATGAAAGCGGAATTCAGAAATTTAATCCCAATTATAAACTAAAATTCCTGGAATCAACCAGTGTTACTGGCCGACACCAAATCCAGTGGAATTTCGATAAATTTAGAAAATTTTCAGAAAAAGTATTTAGATAGAAAATATGATTTTAAGAAGTTACAGGAAAGCCGTTTCTTAAAATTCAACTCCGTTTGTAAATTAAAAATCTGAGAATCGGTCAGCGGTATCGGTCGACCCCGGTTTTGAAGAATTTCAATTTAATTCTAGAAAATTCCAAAAAATCATAAAAAATCTAAAATATTGGAAAACAGTATTTAAAACTGAAATCGGTCAATTCGGAATAGCGAAAAGATCAAATCGAGCAATTCACTAGGATCGGGTTCCCGGTTCAGATTAGGGCTGACTCCGAGTTCACGAATCCAGATCCAAGGTAAAACGATCATATAAACAATTCATAATACAAAACAAATACAAGAAGTAAATCGAAAAATACGATCGAAAAATCTGAATACGCAACTAAGTACGTATTCTGGGAGCGGGGTGTTACAATCCATCCACCTTACAAAAAATTGCGTCCTCACAATTTCGATAAGGGGAAAATTGAACACAAGGAGGACAAAGGCGGAATTTATACCAATTAAGATATGAAGCACTATAGGTAGGGCCCTCAAGTAGACTGAACAATAATCAGAACCAGCCGCTACCTCTCTAGTCTGTTCGTATCTTAAGTTGATATAAAGGCTTCGAAAAACCAAAACAGGGGGAAGATAGGAGGGATTAGGAATCAAAGGAAGGATGATCAAGAAAATAGATAACTCTGTACTTGTAGTTGGACTTGTATAACCAGGACTCATGCATTCCAGTTGCAAATTTCTTTACCATTAATTTGCCGTCTGGACGTACTGAGGATGTAGAGCCTAAGCTCTGATACCACCCTGTAACGCCCCGATCCGGCGGGTATGGAGACGTTACTGCAACGTATATACGCAGGTCAGAAATACCCTCACATATATACGCTAAGCATCAGTACAAGAAAGAATCAGAGTACGGAAGCAAATGGTGCATTATACATTCCAACATATGAGTACAATTACAAAGTTATCACCAGAGGTGACAAATATTATAATAATATTACATCACCTGATAGGCGCAAATGCGAGAATACAAGGATATGTATATGTATGAACAGTACAAAAGGGCGCTCACGAGATAGTTGGAGGAGCCGCGAGCCAACAGGGGGAGCAAGGATGGGACTGGAGCTACAGCTGATCTGACTGCTCCGCAGAAGTGAACTTGGTCCTCAGCAAGAAAATACCCTACGGTCCAAGCTCCAGGACCTGGACATGAGGATCCAGAGGAGTCAGAACTCCCCCAGCGAGTGGTGAGGCAAAAGCCAGATGGCGTGCTGATATGAGTACAAGTGTACCGATAAAACCGAATCATGCATTGAAAACCATGACGTGAGCATAAGCATGCAAAAACAGGTAAATGCATAACGAGAGATGTCAAGCAGAGAATACTCATGGTATGATAAGATAAGAGAAAGTAACGAGACGAGAAATAAAGTAAATAGGACAATACCAGATATCTCCTAACTAACATAAAACCGATGAAACCGAATAAAGCCGATTACGAGTAAAACTGATTGCATAAGCTTAAGTCACGGCATCATGAGACTAGTACATCGAAGGAATAATCCAAACAAGAAAACCCTCATTTATATACCTTTATCCCATGTCACCGTAATCCAAACGCATACAACCCGAGTTACAAAACAACACAACAATAGTATCTTAGCATCTTAATATAATTGGGGTCGTCTAAGTTGCAGGTTTCAGTATGCGTCCCATTCCACATACTTCCACTTACAACTTATAGAGCAAGTTATTTGGAAACTGATAAAGTTCGATGAATCATATTTCGGATGGGCCCCGTACATGCCCGGGACAATGGTTCAGGAGTATCCGGTGCTGAGCCGGAACGTACCGCTAGGTACCGGGACTTATTTACGCCCGAACAGGAATAGAGTATCGCAGATCCCATAGAAATAGGCCTAGGGCGTGTGCATACCCGGCAGGAATAAACAGGAGTAGGGGTGCCAGCACACCCCACGGAATCCCTGGTGGCCGCCAGGTGATCCCTCAAGTATGTGGCCACGCGCGGCTCGATAAGACCACCCTAAACATGATTAATCAGGGCCCATCAGTTTCCCCCAAACCAGGTACAAGTTGTCTACTTATAATAATTTATCCAGTAATAATGTCCACAGAGTATTCATATTAATCTTATATTCATGGTTATTCCATTACGGGATTAACATGAGTAAAGTCAGGAGCCTTCCTATTTCAGGGGTTCAAGTATCAACGTGTCAAGAAGCAGGTGGTAAAACATATGTTAGGTAGTAAGTCATGTCAGGTGGTAACACGTCAGTTGTCAAGTATGATACAGGCAGGTGTATGTCAACAGTTAATATAACAAGTATGTACATCACAATACCAAAGGAGAACACCAATATAAATACATAATATTATGCAAGTCAACCCGACGATGCGGGAAAGTCCAATGAGAAAGCGAGAACACTCGCCTAAAATTCAAGAAAACACTGTGAAATCCCAAGATCTGGAATCCAGGGAATCAACGCGTCAATGCGTTTAAAATATAAGGGAGGAGAGAGAGAGAATAGAGACGCGGGAATCGCAGACGCGGGAGACGCGCTGCGGAGATGTCACAAACGCGGGATCTGTGCTCAAGTCAGGCCGCGAGGAGAACGCGGACGCGGATGTGGGTTCTGCGTCGCGTTTAGCACGAAAAGAACACAGACGCGGGCATGGGCTCCGCGTCGTGTTGACACGAGAAGGACACAGACGCGGGCCTGGACTCCGCGTTGCGTCGATACAAGAACGCGAAGGCCGCGTTAAGGGATTGCCTAGACGCGGGGGTGAGATCCGCGTCAGCAATAAAACAGAGGAGGGAAGGTGATTTCGGGGTGGTGGTGTTTAGTGTTTGTCGTTGCGATTGTCACCGGAAAGATTACCGGAATAATCGTGAACGATTACCGAAATAATCACCGGAGCCGGAATGAGCACCGGAATAATCGTGAACGATTACCGGAATGATCACCGGAGATATTCCCGACGAAGAGGTCGGCCCCAATCCAAAGGAGGTGGCCGGCCCTTGAGAAGGTGAGGGGGTGGTGGTTTTGTGGAGAGGTTTTAATGGTGGTGGTATATTTTTGGAGAAGGTAAAGGAGAAGGTGGAGGCTTTGGTGGAGTTGTTGAAGTTGTGGTGGTCTAAATGGAGATGGAGGAGGAAGAAGATGAAGGTAGAGAGTTGGAGAAGTTGTGGTGGAGATGAAGGAGGAGTTGGTGGTGGGAAAGGTGGTGAAGTGGGTTCCTTGGTGTTTTATGGTGAAAAGAGGAAGAAGAAGATGATGGGCCTGTTTGGTTATCGTAACTTATCGTAATTCGTAAGTCGTAATTGGTAAAGTCTTTTACAATTATAAATGAGTTGCATGCATGTAAGCTTTATGATGTTTGGTTGGTAATATAAAATTGTAAGTAGAAAAGTGTATTGTGTTTTACAGTATTTGGTTGTCGTAATGTGTAAGTCGTAAGTGAAAAAATTGACCACAAAATTAACTATTTAGTGATTTAAAAGGTTTAATATTGCAAATAAATATTAAAAATGCTAATATTAAAAAAATTTAATATTAACATAAAAAAATAATACAAATTTGCTTGACCACAGAATTAACTGTAACTGGGCTGTAAGTGAGTAGTAATTGGGTTGCAAGTGAGTGATAATTGGGTTGTATAAGTCTTTTACGAATTATGGTCCAAACAAACGCCGTAGTTGTAATTGGGCTGTAAGTCATTTACGAATTACGGACTTTTACGTGAAACAAACAGCCCCGATATGGAGGTGTTGTTGTTGTTGGAAATGGAGGAGGAGATGAAGGAGAGAATGATGGTGGAATTTGTGGTGAAAATGAAGGAAAAATGGTGGAGAAATGGGTGGCCAAAGGGAGGCAAAGCTTTTAAGGGGTAGCCATAGCTTTCTCTGCTGGCTGCATGCTGCAAAGTGAGAAGAAGGAAAAAGTGAAAGAGAGAGGAAGAAGGAAGGGTGGGGTGGTTATATATAAAGGGAATTAATAATTACTATTTTGACTTTGGAATTCCCTTTGAATAATGAGACTTGCGTCTCAAGGAAACAACCTGCGTCCAAGAGAAAAGAAAAGCCGCGTCTGGCAATTGCCAGACGCGGAAAGAAACCCGTGATTGGAAAAATGCAAGAGTTGCGTTTTAACAAAAGGACAAAAGTCATAATGACTTGATTGGAATTGATTAGCAGTGCATTAAATGCAGCATGGAGAGGATCTCTGCATTAAATGCAGAATCCTAGGTTGGTGAAACTCGCGTCTAGCGAGGAGAGAGAAAAGTGGGAAAATATCTGGATACTATTCCGGTATCTGGGAAAACACCGAAAACTCCGGAAAAGTCCAAAAAATGGAATAGCTTGGATAGCTTCCCAAAAATTCTCAAAAATAATAAATATTATAAAAAGATTTTTTGTGAAATCAGTTTTCAGAAATTCAATCTCATTTTTAAAATAAAAATCATGAAGTCAACCGTCAATACCGGTGTACACCGGGTCGGCCGGATTTTGATAAAACCTGAAAAATCCCAAAAAATTCCTGAAAGGATAAAGTATCATTCTAAGAAGTAATATGAAAGCGGAATTCAGAAATTTAATCCCAATTATAAACTAAAATTCCTGGAATCAACCAGTGTTACTGGCCGACACCAAATCCAGTGGAATTTCGATAAATTTAGAAAATTCTCAGAAAAAATATTTAGATAGAAAATATGATTTTAAGAAGTTACAGGAAAGCCGTTTCTTAAAATTCAACTCCGTTTGTAAATTAAAAATCCGAGAATCGGTCAGCGGTATCGGTCGACCCCGGTTTGAAGAATTTCAATTTAATTCTGAAAAATTTCAGAAAATTATAGAAAATCTAAAATATTGGAAAACAGTATTTAAAACTGAAATCGGTCAATTCGGAATAGCGAAAAGATCAAATCGAGCAATTCACTAGGATCGGGTTCCCGGTTCAGATTAGGGCTGATTCCGAGTTCACGAATCCAGATCCAAGGTAAAACGATCATATAAACAATTCATAATACAAAAAAATACAAGAAGTAAATCGAAAAATACGATTGAAAAATCTGAATACGCAACTAAGTACGTATTCTGGGAGCGGGGTGTTACAGTTATACTGTATACAGTTGTGGATATTATTTTTAGGCAATTCATATGTGTATAATAAAAAAACTAAACTTACATTAGGGTGGGGAAAACTGATGGAAACCGGTATGATGTCATATTAATAATGGTGATATTTCTAAAGTGTGTGTGGGGTGCGTAATGATAAGTCCCCGGAAGCAGTAGCCTGAATCTGAAGTGTCGTGTGTGGCGCGTAATGATAAGTCCCCGGAAGCAGTAGCCTGAATCTGAAGTGTCGTGTGTGACGCGTAATGATAAGTCCCCGGAAGCAGTAGCCTATACTCCTCAGCTAGTCCCGGGCAGAGACGGGATGCACTATAAATATGAGCCATCAGATTTATCAGTTTTCAAATAATAACTCGTCTTATTCATAAGTGGATGTATGTGTATCGATAGCACATACCTAAGCATATGAATCAGATGAATAACATAAAACAACCAAACGGTAATAAGGTTAGGAACGTGTGATATTTGGTCTCTCCTTTGTTCGGGTCCTGATACTCACATATCAGTCCCGGGTAAGTTCTACAAAGTGCAAACTCTAGTATGGATTATCGGTGATGTGAGGCGCTGGTAGGGAGATTATTGAAATATCAAACGGTACTGATTATTATTATTGGATAACTTAAAATACAACACACCTTTATATTCTCCAGTTATAGTGCTATGTTCTGAGTTGACACTTTACTTTATGACACATGATGATTACTCTAGATACACTATAGTTTTAATATTCTTAGGATAACTCAAGTTGTATAAACTCAGACGATGGCGACATGAGATATGTGGTATATGGATGAGGGTTTCCTTATTTGAATTATCCCCTTGACGTATCTGTCCCGTGAATCCATAATCTGAGCTTGTACAACTAGTTTTGTCCATACTTATATTTATCGCATGTTTAACTTATTTACCGCATGTTTATATGTACCTATGCTCTTCATACTGACTTTTATGCATGTTTTCAGTTTCAGATTCATTGATATATATATATATGATTTACTGTCGTTCCTTTAATTTCCCTTATGTTATTTGTTATTACTTGTACCTGCATACTTGAATCACATCACTTGATCATATATACATGTACCTGTTATGCACGTCATTTGGCTTTATTATATGTACTAGCAGGGTTGCGTCTGACAACCCTGAATTCTCATATCCAGATCCTAGAGACCGGACCTTGGTGGCCTTACTGTAGCTAATCAGAGTACGCAGCAGATTCTTCCGTGACGGTTGGAGCGCAGCAGAAGTTTGGATTATCGCCGCAACTCTTCCTCCCAGTTCCTCTCCTGTTTGGTTCTCGAGACCCCTCTTGCTGCTTGTGAGCACCTATCAGCTTTTGTATATCACTTCATATGATGTACTTTTATATTTCTGGTGATGTAATATTCCTGTAATATTGTATCACTCTCTGTGATAACCATGTACTTGTGTTATTTCTGTTGGAATGTATATTACCACTGTGCTTCCGCACTCTGATTCTTGTCTGTACTGATACTTAGCGTATATACGTGAGGGTATCTTCGACCTGCGTATATACGTCACAGTGACGTCTCTGTACCTGTCAGATCGGAGCGTCACAGGATGGTATCAGAACCTAAGCTCTAACATCCTCAGTACAACCAATTGGCAGATTAATGATGTATTAATTTGCAGCTGGAGAGCACGAGTCTTGAATATATATTCCAATCGCAAGTGCGGTGTTATCTATTCCTTCCTTGTAATCTTTTCCTTGGATCGTGAGACCCTTCTATCTTTTCAGCTTCTTCCCGTCATCCTTTCAGCCAACCCAGATATGTATCCTGAGTCAATAATCTCCCTTATCCTTTTCACTTTATCATGATATCATCATTGACTGTAATTTCTTCCATGTTCATCTTGTAAATCACCTAGAGGGGGGGGGGGTGAATAGGTGATGGCTAATCTAATGGTCACTTAATGCGGAATAAAAAATTTATTACACTAAACACCACGTATAACACAAGAGTGTAGCCGGATTCCCTGTGAAGGGCTCTGGACTAACTCCTCAAGATTCCTCTAAATAAGAGTTGAGGTGCCGCGTTGGCTCTATTGGTTAAATACAAGTGTTAGCAAACAATCCCCAAGCATATATCAATATGAGCACAAATGTATATATCTAGCAATTAAAGATGAAAGCAATAGAATCATGCAAGATATAAACAAGCAAGAGATAGAGAGAGAGCAATCGCAAACACGGGAGATTTGTTTCGAGGTTCGAGCACACTTGCTCTACGTCCCCGCCTTCACACTTGAAGGATTTCCACTGTAAACCGATCCCACCGGATCACTCGGTGCCGCAACACCTACAAGGCGAGTTCACACTTGAACTCCTTGGACTCTCTAGTCCCGTACACACCGCAAGCCCACAAGCACGCCGAGGCCGCACCTCAAACACCGAGTTCTCACTAGAACCCGAAACACCGCGAACCCGCAAGTCCGCCTCCTCAAAGTACAAAGATGAAGTCTTTGGTGATCACAACACTTTGATCACCTAAAAACAATCTCACAAGAGCACTCCTATAGGATGAATATATCAATGGGTTGCTCAAGTGTTTGTGAGAAAAACAAGGATGGAATTTGGGGAAGAAAACTCAAGAAAATCACTTTTAAACACTCTTGATAAACTCCCCTTTTGATTGGAAATATTTGCTCTCTAAACAAGTGGGAAAAGCTCTAAAAGAGTTGGAAAAACTAGCTCAAAAACCACTTGAAAATCTTGTTGAAAACAGCCCCCAAAAACCCAAATTTATAGGGCTAGAAAAACTAGCCGTTGGGAGCCAGATTGGTCTATCGGTCGACCGCCCGATCGACCGGCCAACGGTCAGAAATCTGACCGTTGTGCCAGCGGTCGACCGGCCGGTCGACCGTGGCCTGGATACAGAGAGCAGACTCTCTGTCCGGTCGACCGTCCCGGTCGACTGGGGCTTTCCAGAGAGCAAAAGCTCTCTGCGGTCGACCGGGTCGGTCGACTAGCCCTCCAGCTAGAACTGGCGTGCACGTCTGTGCACGTCGGTCGACCGACTCGGTCGACCGGTCCGGTCAACCGGCTGAAGCCAGGACATGAATTTCTGGGATTAAAAAACTTGGTCATTTTGGCTCAAATAAAATCCCATAAAATTATGAAAAATCTACAAAAATAGTTTTAACATTATACTTTGATAAACAAACATGCTTGAACAAAATCAAGACATGTTACAAACAATTTGAACTATTTTTGTAACTTGAAAATTTTGGCTAAAAATGAAAACTGTATTTTTTCAAAATTGGTTTTTCCAAAAACTTCTCCAAATACAAAAACAAGATATTTAAACAACTTTTAAAGTATAGAGTGTATGGATATGATCCACTACACATACATGCTAAAATATCTATGTTTTTGACATTAAGCTCTAAATTTGGTTTTGGTTAAAATATATATACTTTGAATACCAAAAACCAAACCGGTATTTTTCAAAAAGAAAACTCTTTTGTATTTTTCAAATAAAAATTCTTTTATGAAAAACTTATCTAAATCAAGAGTGTGTGTGTGTGTAAGATATATTTGAGCAATCCACCAACTATTCTATCCTTTACATTTTATCTAAAAACAAAATCTTATAAAAACAAACCTAGACACAAGTCTTGATCTTGAAGGTCTTCACTCGAAGTCTTCTTCTCCTTGACTTGGTCAAAACACGATCCATAGAGCTAGACTCCTCTTGAGTACTTGATGTGGTCTTGATGCACAAGCTCTTGAATCAAACCGTGCTAGCTCCAAAACTTGACTTTAAATCCTTTGTTGAAGCTACACACCTACTAAGATCTTGATCACAAATCTGAAACTAAATAAACACAAGATCATTAGTACTATAACTACATGAGTTGATCATCATCAAAACTAGAGTGATGGGCCTTTGGGCCAACAATCTCCCCCTTTTTGATTATGACAAAACTCATGAAGTTATATATGCATGGATTAAAGTAAAGCTTCAAAGAAGCTCCCCTTAACTCATGCATCTCAATAAACAATAAATATGGCAATGAAGCACATAAACATGTATGTAAATATAAGGAGATAAACAGCTAATTAAACATAAAACTCATCAAATTCTTTTTCTCCTATTTGCAATACAAAACATATATGCATAAACATAAAATCTTCTCCCCCTTTATGAATAAAGTAAGGAAAACATGCATATATACTAAAAACTTCTCAAATACTTCTCCCCCTTTTTGTCAATCATCAACAAAGGGGTTAAAGTAAAAATAAAATGTTCTCCCCCTTTTTGTCAAAAGCAAAATCAATAAAATGGTGACATTAAACAAATCAATAAAAGGATATATGCGATATACATTCATGAAGAGGAAGACGCTAAGTTAACTTCCCTACATATATACATTACATGAAAGAGGGATGACAAGCCCTAATTCACATAACGCATAATATGTAATGCATAAGAGGAGATGTGAAGCTCCCCCTACACACGTGTACCGCATAAAGAAGAGTTGTCAAGCTCCTCAATATAAGATACACTCAACATGAATCTATATGTAGAAGAGATGTTAAGCTCCCCTTGCATATAGGCAATACAAAACAAAACATTTTTAATTTTCTCATTAAAACAAATTTTGAATTTTCTTAATAAAACAAATTTTGAGATATCTAGTAATCACTTTTAAGATATCATATAAATTTTTTTTTTAAAGGTACCACTTGTAAATCAATCAAATTTTAAGATATCATTGTAAATAAACATTACAAATTTTGAATTAATCAAAATAGAATCATATTGATACTAATTGAAAATTATTATAAATTATATTGATACCAATTGCAATCAATAGATACTAATTGGAGATTATTGCATATATTTGATATCAATAAAAATATCAATTTTAAAAATAATGCATAAGCTTATTAAAATATCAATTGAGAAATCAATTGAAAATAAAGATTTGAATTAAGCTTAGCATAAACAAATTTTGAGCTTTAAATATGTAAATCAATTTTAATCAAGTACAAATAAAACATATATATGTATGAGAATGAAAATACCAATAGAAATTATGAAGCATACATATATAGGAAACACAGTATGAGTATATACAAAATGAATATCAATTAAGATACCAATTGAAAAGAACAATGTAAATCAAGTATATAACTCATAAACTAACAATTGAAGAACAATAACTAGTTAAAAGTAATTTTTGAAAAACTAGTTAAAGATCCTTCAAAACATGAAACCAAATTATATGTATCATGAAACATACTAAATACACAAAATTCGACACTCAAGGTCCATAAAACTCAAAGTGATCATGAAACATAGTCATGAATAAACAAAATAAAGTGTGAGTGTACAAAAATCATGTAATTAGCATTTTTCATGAAGATAATCAATGAAGCTCAAAACAAACATGAATATTATTTTATTAAACAAATCATGAAAATTCATTTTTCATGTAAAGATGAAAATCATAAAAAAAATTCATTTTTCATCTTAAAAACAAACTTCTAGGTATATGTATGTTTTTATTCAATCCTAACAATATGCATACATATCCCAAACATAAAATGAGTCTATGATATAGTTTGCATGAAGGCAAGAGACTCAAGAGACATACATGTATATTTATTAGATTTGAATACAAAATACATATACATGAAGCAAAACATGAAAATTGGCAAAACAAGTGTAAATGAGAGAATCATCAAAACTAGGCTATACATGTGCATATAGTGAGTACAAATGAACAATGAAGGGCAAACATATATGAATCAATTTGTTGCTCACTACTTGTACAAGTATACATCTAATTTTTGATAAAACTACATTTAAACTAGTATTTACCACATGAAGCACAAAACAAATGAACATGCTAAAAATATCATATATGAATAAGCATGTAAATAAACTAGGAGTTTGGAGATAGTTACCAACCAAAGAACTATACTCCAAATCTCCAAAACATGGTGGTTGTCCCACCAAACCTCCTTGATAGCGGTGCATCAAAAAGTAAGTTCATCAAGTCCATGTACAACCACCACCAAGGCACCATCCCTCTCACGTTTTGTGAGAGCCCGCACCTACATCAAATACACAAGGTGGGGATTTTGGTACCCATTTTCTTTTGTGAGAGCCCGCACCTACATCAAACCCAAACATTTTCTTATTAGCAAAATTAATATGATGTATCTTATCAAAACAAAATTTTGCTAAATGACCTTTGCGGCCACAATGTGTACATTTGTACACCTTAAGATGCATATGTGTATGAGTGTGATCGTGACGTGCAAATAGTGAATATGCATGTGGGTGATGTGCATGAATATGTGGAGTTTGTTTCTTTGAAAACAAAGACTCCAATCTAGAGTGGTTAAATGCACATGTGCTCAAAGTTGAGCTCAAACAATCAATTTTATTTTTCAAATTTTTAATCTCATTTTGATTTATGGTAGCATGTAAAGCATGATTAGAATGAGAATCATTTTTCTTATTCTTTTTAGAAACATTAACTTTTTTTTTCAATAATTTTTCTTTTTAAAGAAGTGTTTTCATGTAAAGCAACTTCCTTTTGTTTTTCTACTAAAACAATCTTGTTTTCAAAGTAGTGTTTCCTTCACAAAGATCATTTAATTTAGACATCAAGGAAACATTTTCATTTTTCAAAGATTCATTTTCTTTTTCAAAACATGCAATTTTATTTTTAAAAGACTCATTTTCTTTTAAAACATTTTCAAATCTTGTTTGAAAAGAATCCTTTTCTTTTGACATGCAATCAATTTTATTTTTCATTTTCTTATTATCTTTTCTAAGCATGTCATATTTTTCTAAGAGTTGTTGACAAAAAGAAGTAAGCTCATCATAAGTCATGTCAACATCCTCTTCTACCTCGGATTCGGTAGTTACCTCAAGGGGGTTATCCCCTTGGACCATATAGCACGCGTTGGAAGCGTCACTTCCAACATCCGAGTCGCTCCCCGCATAATATTGTTCTTTTTCGCCAAGGGAGATGATGGTGTTCCAAACTACAAAAGCAGAGTCAAGATTAGCAACCCTAGATAAATAAACATCATTTAGGGTACTTTTCAAAGCATGAATGGCTTTTGAGTTAGCCTCAATATACTTGCTATTATTAACATATGAATCATTAATGGTAGCAAGATAAACATGAATGCATAGGCCTTTGAGGAACAAAGACATCTTAACCTTCCCAGTTTGGATGTTAAGAATGTCAAAGGTGGGAGGTGTCATAAAGTCCATGGTGTGTGTACAAATATTATGATTAGCCTAAAAATGAGGATCTTTAACTCTAGGTTGTAAGACCCAAATCAAGAGCACTTGGCTCTGATACCAATTGTAAATCACCTAGAGAGGGGGTGAATAGGTGATGGCTAATCTAATGGTCACTTAATGCGGAATAAAAAACTTATTACACTAAACACCACGTATAACACAAGAGTGTAGCTGGATTCCCTGTGAAGGGCTCTGAACTAACTCCTCAAGATTTCTCTAAATAAGAGTTGAGGTGCCGCGTTGGCTCTCTTGGTTAAATACAAGTGTTAACAAACAATCCCCAAGCATATATCAATATGAGCACAAATGTATATAACTAGCAATTAAAGATGAAAGCAATAGAATCATGCTAGATATAAACAAGCAAGAAATAGAGAGAGAGTGCAATCGCAAACACGGGAGATTTATTTCGAGGTTCGAGCACACTTGCTCTACGTCCCCGCCTTCACACTTGAATGATTTCCACTATAAACTGATCCCACCGAATCACTCGGTGCCGCAACACCTACAAGACGAGTTCACACTTGAACTCCTTGGACTCTCTAGTCCCGTACACACCGCAAGCCCACAAGGTCGCCGGGGCCGCACCTCAAACACCGAGTTCTCACTAGAACCCGAAACACCGCGAACCCGCAAGTCCGCCTCCTCAAAGTACAAAGATGAAGTCTTTGATGATCACAACACTTTGATCACCTAAAAACAATCTCACAAGAACACTCCTATAGCATGAATATATCAATGGGTTGCTCAAGTGTTTGTGAGAAAAACAAGGATGGAATTTGTGGAAGAAAACTCAAGAAAATCACTTTTAAACACTCTTGATAAACTCCCCTTTTGATTGGAAATATTTGCTCTCTAAACAAGTGGGAAAAGCTCTAAAAAGAGTTGGAAAAACTAGCTCAAAAACCACTTGAAAATCTTGTTGAAAACAGCCCCCAAAAACCCAAATTTATAGGGCTAGAAAAACTAGCCGTTGGGAGCCAGATTGGCCTGTCGGTCGACCGGCCAACGGTCAGAAATCTGACCGTTGTGCCAGCGGTCAACCGCCGGTCGACCGTGGCCTGGATACAGAGAGCAGACTCTCTGTCCGGTCGACCTGCCCGGTTGACCGGGGCTTTCCAGAGAGCAGAAGCTCTCTGCGGTCGACCGGATCGGTCGACCGGCCCTCCAGCCAGAACTGGCGTGCACGTCTGTGCACGTCGGTCGACCGACTCGGTCGACCGACTTCAAGCGCGGTCGACCGGTCCGGTCGACCGGCTGAAGCCAGGACAGGAATTTCTGGGATTAAAAAACTTGGTCATTTTGGCTCAAATAAAATCCCATAAAATTATGAAAAATCTACAAAAATAGTTTTAACATTATACTTTGATAAAAAAAACATGCTTGAACAAAATAAAGACATGTTACAAACAATTTGAACTATTTTTGTAACCTGGAAATTTTGGCTAAAAACGAAACTGTATTTTTCCAAAATTGGTTTTTCCAAAACTTCTCCAAATACAAAAACAAGATATTTAAACAACTTTTAAAGTATAGAGTGTATGGATATGATCCATTACACATACATGGTGAAATATCTATGTTTTTGACATTAAGCTCTAAATTTGGTTTTGGTTAAAACATATATACTTTGAATACCAAAACCAAACCGATATTTTTCAAAAGAAACTCTTTTGTATTTTTCAAAATAAAAATTCTTTTATGAAAAACTTATCTAAATCAAGAGTGTGTGTGTGTAAGATATACTTGAGCAATCCACCAACTATTCTATCCTTTACATTTTATCTAAAAACAAAATCTTATAAAAACAAACCTAGACACAAGTCTTGATCTTGAAGGTCTTCACTCGAAGTCTTCTTCTCCTTGACTTGGTCCAAACACGATCCATAGAGCTAGACTCCTCTTGAGTACTTGATGTGGTCTTGATGCACAAGCTCTTGAATCAAACCGTGCTAGCTCCAAGACTTGACTTTAAATCCTTTGTTGAAGCTACACACCTACTAAGATCTTGATCACAAATTTGAAACTAAATAAACACAAGATCATTAGTACTATAACTACATGAGTTGATCATCATCAAAACTAGAGTGATGGGCCTTTGAGCCAACACATCTCCCTCCTTATAAAAATTTTGAGGACGAAATTTTTGTTAGGTGGGTAGATTGTAACACCCCGTTCTCGGGATACGTACCCGGATACGTGTCCTGATTTTTTTGACCGTATTGTTTCAATTTTCTTCCATTATTAGTTTTTAAGTGGTGATTTCTCATATTTTTGGTATCGGATCTGGATTCTCAGTCTTAGAGTCAACCCTGACCCGGACCGGGAACCCGATACCGGCATACCACCCGATTTGATCGATTTTAGTTTCAGACACTGTTTTCTAATATTTTAGATTTTTCATGATTTTCTGAAATTTTTCAGAATTATTTTGTAAAATCTCCAAAATCAATGTCTGTCGGCATCGCTGACTGATTCCCAGATTTTTAGTTTTCAAATGGATTGAATTTTCAAAAACGGCTTTCACATTATTTATTAGAATTTCATTTCGACCTATAAACATTTTTTGAGATTTTTCTAAATTTATTAAAATTTGACCGACCCTGGTGTCCTCCGGTATCGCTGAAAAATTTCAAGATTTTTAATTTGAAAACTACATTGAATTTTTCAAATCTGATTTCACCGGGCATCTAAATAATATTGCTATTTTTGAGAATTTTTCGGAACGTTTCCGAAACAGTCAAATTTTCGCCCTATTAAAATAATAATATTATTTACCGACAATTTCTTTTCTCACTTTTTCCTTCTCTACTCCCCTACCTTATGCTCCAATGTATTTTAATAAATTAATTATTTAATAATAATTTTTTTACTATTTTCTTTTCTTTTTTCTTATTTTTTTACTTTTCCTTTATTTTCTTTCTTTTCTTTTCTTCCCCTTTGACTTTCCCCTACAACTGCTCCCGCCGCCTGCTCCCGTCGCCTGCAGCAGCTACTGCAGCCCCTCTCCCCTTCCCCATTCATCATTTTTTTCCTTCTTCTCTATTTAACCTTGCATCTTCCTTTTTCCTTTCATTTTCAAAATTCAAATAAATTCCATTTCCTTCAAAATCAAACTCATCTTCTCCAACATCCCACCGCCGCCTCCACCACCAGAGCTGCCGCCGCCGCCCTCCTAGTCGCCGGCGTCCACTCCCCCACACCCCCTCTCCACTCCACCACCTCCTTTTCATTCAACCACCACTCCACCTCCAATTTCACCAAAACCCATCACCACCACCTCCCTTCCTCCTCCAAAATTCATCACCTCCTCCATCAAATTCACCACTTCCACCACCCCATCATCACCTCCTCCTCCTCCTCTAACTCCCACCACATCCAACAACCACCACAACCATCATAACCACCACCACCATCAACTACCACCACCACCTCCACCAACACCAAACAACAACTAAAACAACTCCAACCTCCCCCCTCTCCGGGGGCCGGCCACGCGCACCCCCTCCCTCGGCGGCGCCGCCACCGCCGCCAAGCTGCCGGCCGCCGGCCAGCTCCCCCTCCCCCTCCATTTTCCTTTCTTTCTTTCCTTCTCCTTTCCTTCTTTCCTTCTTTATTCTTTCTTTCTTTTCTTTCCCTAAATAAACACACTTTCCTACATTCCCTAAAATACCCATCCCCTCATTCCCAAATTACTTCACCATATTTACAACCATACCCTCCTCATTTAATTCCTAATTCCTTTTTAAAATACCCTATTTTCTCTCTCTCTCTCTCTTCCTTCCTACAACTTTCGCTCTCCTCTCTCTCCTCTCTCATTCCCTCTCTAATAATTATATAAATATTTATATTTATATATTTTAATATATATTTATGGGCTAGTGGCTTGCTCGCACGGGTTCGCAGATTTCTCAGACTTTTCTCGGTATTTTCATTCCGGTGTTCGGCGAGTACATTTCTTTGACATTTCTTACTTTATTAATATCGTTCCATATTTAATAATTATTATCTTGCTTTTAATATATGATATCTCTTTATGCAAGTTAGTATATGTTATATAAATGATTATCATGCTTTATAAATAGCTTTCGGCCATCATTATACTTTGTCGAACCGGTATTATACTGGGTATGTCTAGATCTGTTCTCGCTTTACTCGGCTTCGCATAGCTAATTAAAAGATAAATTTATTATTATTATAAAAATGATTGTAAGAGTTTGAAATGTTTATACCGTTCTCCTGTACCATGTTACGTGACCGGTTGATACCTAGTATTTGATGTTGCGACTCTCACCGATATGTTAGTTACCTGACCCTGATATGTATACACCGGTATTTGCCATGTTATACTTATTATTTGATATCTGATACCGGTACTTGCCATGCTATACTTATTATTTAGTATTTGATACCAGTACTTGTCATGCTATACTTATTATTTGATATCTGATACCGGTACTTGCCTTGCTATACTTATACTTGATATCTGACACAAGTACTTGCCATGCTATACTTATCGCCTACTACGTGACACCTGATATAATAACACTTGACACTTGCATGCTATCACCCGGTACTGGTATACTTGATCTGATATTGTGGCACCTGTATTATATTGCATATTCATGACTTTTACTTTTAAGGGTACTTGGCATGAATATTATACTGTTACCAGATATTTGGTACTCCTGAACTCCTGTACTCCTGAACTCCTATATTCCTGAACCCCTGAAAAAGGGTGACTCCTGATATTATACTCTTGTTAATTCTTGTAGTTGGATAATCATGGTTATACTGTATACACTTGTGGATATTATCTTTGGGCAATTCATATGTGTATAATAAAAATACTCAACTTACATTGGGATGGGGAAAACTGATGGAAACCGATATGATGTCATATTTATAATGGTGATTTTCTGAAGTGTCATGTGGGGGCGCGTAATGATAAGTCCCTAGAAGCAGTAGCCTGAATCTGAAGTGTCGTGTGGGGCGCGTAATTATAAGTCCCTAGAAGCAGTAGTCTGTACTCTTGAGCTAGTCCCGGGCAGAGACGGGATCCACTATAAATATGAGCCATCAGATTTATCAGTTTTCAAATAATAACTCGTCTCATTCATAAGTGGATGTATGTGTACCGGTAGCACATACCTAAGCATATGAATCGGATGAATAACATAAAACAACCAAACAGTAATAAGGTTAGGAACGTGTGCTATTTGGTTTCTTCTTTGTTCGGGCCCTGGTACTCACATATCAGACTCGGGTAAGTTCTACAGAGTGCGAACTTTAGTATGGACTATCGGTGATGTGAGGTGCTGGTAGGGAGGCGATTGAAATATCAAACGGTACTGATTATTATTATTGGATAACTTAAAATACAACACACCTTTATATTCTCCATTTATAGTGTTATGTCCTAAGTTGACACCTTACTTTATGACACATGATGATTACTCCAAATACACTATAGTTCTGTTATTCTTAGGGTAACTTAAGTTGTATAAACTTAGCCGATGGCGACATGAGATATGTGGTATATAGATGAGGGTTTTCTTGTTTGGATTATCTCCTTGACGTATCTGTCCCGTGAATCCATAATCTGAGCTTGTACAACTAGTTTTGTCCATACTTATATTTATCGCATGTTTAACTTATTTACCGCATGTTTATATGTACCTATGCTCTTCATACTGCCTTTTATGCATGTTTTCAGTTTCAGAATCGATATATATATATAATTTATTGTCGTTCCTTTAATTTCCCTTATGTTATTTGTTATTACTTGTACCTGCATTCTTGGACCACATCACTTGATCATATACACATGTACCTGTTATGCACGCCATTTGGCTTTATTATATGTACTCGCAGGGTTGCGTCTGACAAACCTGGATTCTCATGTCTAGATCCTAGAGACCGGACTTTGGTGGTCTTACTGTAGCTGATCAGAGTACGCAGCGGATTCTTCCATGATGGCTGGAGCGTAGCAGAAGCTTGGATTATCATCACAACTCTTCTTCTCAGTTCCTCTCCTGTTTGGTTCTCGAGACCCCTCTTGCTGCTCGTGGGCACCTCTCAACTTTTGATATCTCTTCATATGATGTACTTTTATATTTCTGGTGATGTAATATTCCTGTAATATTGTATCACTCTCTGTGATTACCATGTACTTGTGTTATTTCTGTTGGAATGTATATCATCACTGTGCTTCCGCACTCTAATTCTTTCCTGTACTGATGCTTAGCGTATATACGTGAGGGTATCTTCGACCTGTGTATATACGTCACAGTGACGTCTCCGTACCCGCCGAATCGGGGTGTCACATATGTCCTGATGAGGGCATAGACAGGCACTTCACAGTGAGGGAAGCACCGCAACAGAATGGGGTAGCAGAAAGGTTGAACAGGACTTTGCTAGATAAGGTCCGTTGTATGTTATCCGGTACCGGATTACCAAAGAATTTTTGGGCTAAAGCTTTGGCATATGCTTGCTATCTCTCGTCAACAGGTTGACTTCGTCTGTGATCGGAGGTAAAACTCCTCTAGAGGTTTGGTCTGGGAAAGCTACTTAGGACTATAATTCGCTAAGAGTATTTAGTTGTCCAGCCATTACCATGCTAAAGAAGATAAGTCAAGAGCGAAGAAAAAAGTGTTCGTAAGATTCAATAGAGGAATAAAAGGCTAAGATCTGGGATCCTAAGGACAGAAAATTTATTCTCAGCAGAGATGTCACATTCGATGAGGCTTCAATGTTGAAGCCTACAATCTCTCAGTAGGTGGAGATTGAAAGGACCAAAGAGGTATCGCAGCAGGTGGAGAGTGATGCTACTCCACCATCTCTAGAAAGGTCAGTATCTTTGAAAATCATACCGGGTGACACAGGGTAGTGATCAAGTAGTCGAGCAGGATGCTGATGATGATGAGGATCAAGAACATGTTATGGGTGATGTTCATGAATCCATTGCAGTTGAAAGACCTAAAAAAATTCACGTAAACCAAGTTGGCTCACTACAAATATGTTTGTAGCCTATGCTCTCCCACTCGTTGAAGAGGCAATCCCGTCTACATATAGGGAAGCTGAAATCAGTTCAGAATCGAAGATGTGGAAGGATGCCATGGAAGAAGAGATGACTTCTCCACACAAGAACGACACTTGGGAACTGACAGAGTTACCCAAAGGAAATTAAGCAATTGGCTGTAAGTGGGAATATGCAAAGAAATAGAGATCTCTCAAGGAAGATATTGTACGCTACAAAGCCAGGTTGGTAGCGAATGGCTACGCACAACGAGAAGGAATTGACTACAACGAGGTATTCTCCCCTGTTGTAAAGCACTGGTCAATTCGAATTTTGCTGGCACTGGTAGCACAATACGAGTTGGACCTTGACCAGCTCAATGTGAAGACCGCCTTTCTCCATGACGATCTTGATGAGGAGATCTATATGACTCAGCTTATGGGGTTCAAAACTGCAGGTAAAGAGAATATGGTATGCAAGCTGAAGAAATCACTATATAGATTAAAACAATCTCCTAGATAGTGGTGCAAGCGCTTCGACAGCTTCATCAGAGGAAAAAGGTACATAGGTAGTCTTTATGACCCATGTGTGTATTTCAACAAGCTACCTGGAGGAGAGTACATCTATCTACTGTTATATATAGATGATATGCTTATCGCTTCTAAAAACAAATCCACAATTGATAAATTAAAGAAAAACTTATCTTCCGAGTTTGAGATGAAGAATGTTGGTGAAGCGAAGAAGGTGTTAGGCATGGAGATTGAGCAAGACCAAAGGAGTGGCAAGGTTGTAGGCTGTATAAAAATCACTAAAGACAAGTCATTGAAAAGCAGCATTCCAAGTTCTAGACGCAAAGCTAATTTTGGCCGCGTCTCAGCATCAAGGCGCGAGGCTCGATAGCCGCATCTCAGCATCAAGGCGCGAGGCTCGACAGCCGCGTCTCAGCCGCACCAAGGCGCGTGGGTCGAAACCCGCGTCTCAGCAGCATCAAGGCGCGAGGCTCGACGGCCGCGTCGCAGCACCAAGGCGCGAGGGTCGAAACCTGCGTCTCAGTTGTAACCATCCCGGTTATAGGGTCAATCACGGCCCACATAACGGGGAAAGTTAGCCCCCATTATGGAGTGTTTTTAGGAGGCACGTACGCTCCTGAAACCTCTATAAATAGCCCCGTTGCTATGAAAAAGGGGTCGGATTTTTTGGGAGAAAAGAGCTATGAGAGAAAAGAGAGAGAGTTCAACCCTTCAGAAAACTTGCTGTGTTCAAGTTAGCCTTTGCCGACAATCTCTTTGAGAGTTTTGGTCGACAGAGCTGTGTTACTCCGTCAACACCCGAAGAGAAGAGCCCCGGAAGATCTCAACGTTCACCCGGTCAACGGAGAACAAGATTCACTCTCCACCGCCACTTGAAGAACCCAGCCTTAAACAAAGGGAGGATTCAAGACTCAACATCCTCCCTCCCTTGTAATCGGAATACTGATCTGTTGTAATCTTCTATCCAATCAAAAGAAATTTGCAATCGAATCCTCCTTTTTCGACGCGTACAAGAGATGGCGACTCCGCTGGGGACTACATTTGTTACTGACGAACAAATCGTGGCGCAAGGTGACGTCCTCTATAAGGGGAAGATGGTTGAATCGCTTGTCGTCGAGTTCGACCAGGCAAAGTATGAAGAGTTTCTCTCCTCCGGCTCCAAGAGCCCAAAGACCCGCGTCTGCCGCAGGGTCTCTATGGGGACTTACCCCGAAACCCACTCCGAGACCCGCGTGGCCTCAGGCGCAGCCGCTGTAAAGGATGTCGCGGCCAACCGCGCCATACGAGACACATGCGCCAACGTCTCTCAGGAGACCCGCGTGGTCAAGCCCTCTGGTATCCAGTCAGTTCACCCTCTCCCTCAGCACCAGGTCGTCGTTGGTTTCTCTCCACCTCCACGACGCAACCGAAACGCTGAACGCCGACAGAGGAGGCGTGCGCGTCAGCTGCAAGTTGGAACTTCTGATCGTCCAACTGAGGCAGGACGCAAGGTTCAAACTGGCGTCTTGGCTGCGCCGCATCCAGCACGCGAAGTCCGCGTTTGGCGGCCCAAACGCGAGACTTCCCAAATAAGTTCCTCTGAAGCCCTACTCACCAGACGCCAAGGCGAAGCTTGCGCGCCTCGTCAAGTACAAGAGGCACGCGCCCTTAGGCGTAGGGCCCAGCAGCCCACTCTCTCTCAAGCGTCCCTGCCCCGACGCACCAAGCAGCAACACGACAGCCGCGTCTCTTCTCAGCAGAGACGCCAGACACGCGTCCTAAAGCTGCGACGCAAGAACCGCGTCTCTGAATCCTGCGTCCAAGCTGTACAGCGCAAGGATGCCTCCCGCCCTCGAAGTTGTGAGGCTAATCTCTTCGATCCTCTTTCCATGGATCTAAGGGATTACTTGACGAAGAAAAGAAGTGCTAATCAAATCACTTCATCATGTTGCTGCCAACGACTCATCTCTATGCTCTCGGAGTGCCGTTGTGATTCAGGCGTGAACCAGCAGCCTTTGGCTAGACAGCTGACCCTGATTCCCCCATCAGCCAAAAGAAGACGCTCTCACAGGCGGAGGATTTTCTCTGACATTGAATATCCCGAGCTCACTGCTAACATGGCGAGCAGGAGCAGGGGAAAACAACCTGCAGTCAGTTCCGAGGATGAATCTGACTCTGAACCGGAAGGAGTGTACCGACACACTCGCACCCAGACCGGGGCCATTCCCTCGATTAACTACAATGCCTTAGCCCGGGGCATTGAGATTAATGACTCGCACTCTGCCATTGCAGAGTCGCAGGCTTCAAACTCTTCTATAGAGAAAGAGGCCTTCACATACATGACGAGCACTCCTGAGGAGACCGCTAAGCGCTTGGAGCTGCAAGCCCAGTTCTAGAAGGAACAACTCGAGATGATTCGTGCTCAGCAAGAATCTATCGACTCCCTCAAGCAGATGCTCGCACAGTTGCTCGAAGACAAGAGGAAGTCAACCAACAGAGCCTCCTCTAAGACGTCTAAAGGCAAGCGAAAAGAGGGAGAAAGCTCATCTTCCGAACACTCCGAGAAGAAAGAGCAACCCACCTCTGGTTCGTCTAAATCCTCGTCGCAGGAAAAGAACGACCGAGACCAGGGAAAGGTTCATTCTAAAAGAATGAATCAGTTGGTGCAACGTCTTGAGGCCCTTACCAACCGGAAAGGCCTCCAAGAAGCTGGAGTTGTCCGACCTTATCCGGCCGAGTGGGACCTGGTTCCGTACCCTTCCAAGTTCAAGGCTCTAACCCTCCAAGCATTCGATGGGAAGGGGTGACCCAACCAACATATCTACTACTTTAAATCCCAAACAGGGAATGTAGTAGATAACGATGCTATCTTGGCGCGCTTATTCATTGGCACCCTGAAAGGGCTCGCCTTTGAATGGTTCATGAAGCTCCCAGAAGGCTCCATCAAGAACTGGGGTGATTTGGAGAAGCTTTTCTTAACGCGCTTCTTCGAAGATGACTCGCAAGTCACAATGCCCACCCTTTTGGCTACTAAACAGCGAAAGGGAGAGTCCGTCAAATCTTTCGTGGAAAGATTTCGGAACGTAGCACTCCGATGTCCGAGCGGTATGACCCAGGTTACCCTGGTGGAAACATGCCGCCACAATCTCCAAACCTCGCTCCTTACTCAAATAGGAGTTGCTGAAAGCCGCACTTGGAAGCAATTGGTCCAACAAGGTGAACAGGCTGAGGAGATTGTCGCCCGCGTCAGAGCGGAAGAAGGTAAGCCCAGGCCGGAGAGGTCAACAAGGCGATGCCAGACACATCCCTCTAAGCCAAACGGAAGGACAACTTGGCGATAGAAACCAAATCTTCTGTCAAACCTCAACCGGTCAAAGGGAGTGGCTTTTCAAGCCAACCACGCGCCAACAAGCAGTATTCCTTCAAGGATGAACATGTCGACTCACTCTTTAAATTACTCAACAAGAGCAATCGACTGAAGCTTCCTGAAGCTAGGCGCCCTGAAGAAGTCGGTAAAACCGACAATCCCAGCTACTGCATGTATCACCGGATGTTGGGACACCCCACCAAGAGCTGTTATGTCTTCATGGACATCCTTCAGGCTCTGATTGACGCGGAGGTATTAAAACTCCGTCCAGAGCAGAAGAAGGTGGTGGCCAATATGACGTCATTTCTTCAGTTGGAAGGCAACCTCCAACACCCTCTGGAGTAGTCCCTATCCCAAGAGGAGAGCTGAGAATGGTCAACACAGACCCTCACCAGCAGCAAAAAAAGGGCCTAGTACCTGTTCTCACGCCTCGGAGAGAAGTCATGTGGGTTCATCCCGACCTTATAGATTGCCAGCAATGGACTACTGTAACCAGCAGGAAGTCCAAAGGCAAAGTAAAGGCTTCATCCTGCAATGTGGTATGCGCCTCTTCTTGAGAAACGGAAACTGATATTCCCTCGCTAACCGACTCAGAAGAGGAGACAATAGTTCTGGCCGCAGAACCCAGTCGGCTGGTGGCAGAAACCCGTTCGGGGCAGCCATATTTGAAAAAGTATGGCGAAACGGCGGTAACTCTTCCAAGACCCGCTGCAGAGCCAGCCAAGCCCTCCACGAAGCAACCCGGGGAGAAACAGAAAGAACTTCGGTTTTCTCGAGTTCTTTCAAAAGACATAGCAGAAGGATCCACAGCACCTTACCGCTTTGATGTCCTGGCTCAATTAGCCAACATCCTGGCGCGGATTACGCTTTATGAGCTTCTCAGGTTATCAAAATCGACCAGAAAAGCTCTACAAGAAGCTCTGGCTAATGCTGAGGTCTTCATAACCCAGCTACCAAAGGAGGAAGATGTAGAGGATTGCCTCCACGCCTCCCAAAATATTCCCTGCATCACCTTCACGGCAGATGATATGCAAGTCAAAGGGAAGCATGATCGACCCCTTTACTTTGCAGGGTATATTGGATTATCTGAGGTGAACCGCATTCAGGTAGATCCTGGGTCCGCATTGAGCATTATGCCTCACCGGGTCATGCAACATCTCGGGATTCCTACTCACCGTTTGAGCGCCACCCAGACTACTATTTACGGGTTCAATGCCAATAGTACCCGTCCAATGGGAAGGTCAAGCTCAAATGCCAGATTGGAGACCTAAAGTCAGATGTGACATGCTACGTCATAGATGCTGACACCTCCTACAACTTATTGCTGGGACGACCGTGGATTCATCGCAATTCTATCGTTCCCTCTACTCTCCACCAAGTCATGAAATACATTGATGGAAGTGGAAAGGTACGAACGTTGATTGCCGAAAGGCATCCGTTCAAGGGAGTGGAGAATTATTTCACAGATTCCCTCCTGTACCAGGAATCTGTAGAAACAGATGAAATCCCGCAACCAGAGGAGCCCGACTCTGGTAACGAAGCCGACACCGAGCTCGAAGAAGAAGAGTGCATGTGGGAGCTAGATTCACCTGTAACGAGCACTAATAAGCTCGATATTGATAATACCACCGACGATGTAGGCGGATGGTATATTAATGAAGAATTAGATTTGGCGTATTTCTCTGTATTTGCTTCTGATTCAGTGCCTTCAGACACTAGCACTGATGTGGATGATGATCTCTGGTCGGCAATGGATGCTTTGGTATCATTGCATGTACCAGTGAAATCATCCTTTGAGATATGTCAGAATGCCGGTGATGCGCAAGAAGCTGTATTCATGGTTCCAGCAAGACGGAAAGGCCAAAGACCAATCCTTTTCGGACGAATTGAATCCGAACTGATGACCCATGAAGAATCAGAAGGCGAGCAGGAATCCCCTCAGTTCAGTCATTATGAACCAAAAGCACTCAGAATGATGAAACGCATGGGGTATGACGTAACAAGCGGACCCGGGTTGAACTTTGGCAAAGGAAGGAGAACGCTACTTCGATCCTTTGTGCCGAAAGGACCGATTACTATCATCAGACTCGCAGGGGGTTGGGCTATGTATCAACTCCGGCTCCATCAGTCTCTGATTCTCGAGGATCGTCAGGGCACGATTACTCATCGGGCACATCATCGTGGGAATCAGATGTTAGTGTCGGCAACATCTTCAGAGAACTTTCAGTGAACATGGTTTCAACAAGCCACCTGGAAGACGGAGATGAAGAAATGATCCAATCCGATACGGATCCTTGGATCAAACATTTAAATACTCTTTGGGATACCCGCTTTGAACAGCGAGAGCCACCCACAGAAGACAAGATTGTTCAGATCAATCTGGGGGATGAGGCTAATCCTAAGCCCATCTTCATAAGTGACGTCCTGTCACCTTCGGAGAAAAGGGATCTAATATCTCTTGTACAAGAGTATATAGACGTCTTCGCCTGGAATTACGAAGACATGCCCGGACTTGATCCTCAAGTGGCTATGCACCGCCTCAACATCAATTCGGACGTAAAGCCTGTCAAACAACAACAGCGACGATTCCGCCCAGAGATAATGGAGGCGATTCAATCAGAAGTCAGAAAGCTTATAGATTCTGGCTTCATCAAGGAAGAACAACATCCCGACTGGGTAGCCAACATCGTCCCCGTTGCCAAGAAGAACGGAAAGATCCGAATCTGCATCGATTTTCGTGATCTGAACGAGGCCTGTCCCAAGGATGAATTCCCACTGCCAATCACGGATGTCATGATTGACAATACGTGTGGATTCGAACGAATGTCCTTCATGGATGGATTCTCAGGATATAATCAAATTAAAATGTATCCTGATGATGAAAAGCATACCTCTTTCAGGACACCACTAGGGGTATACTGTTACACCGTCATGCCCTTCGGACTGAAGAATGCAGGGGCAACATATCAAAGGGCCATGAATGCCATTTTCCATCAACACATGCGCAAAACGGTGGAATGCTATGTTGACGACATCGCAGTAAAAAGCCGCGCTAAAGGTGATCATATCACTGATCTAAAGGTTGTCTTCGACATCATGCGGGCCTATCAGTTGAAGATGAACCCTACCAAATCCTTCCTGGGGGTGGCCAGCGGCAAGTTCCTAGGGTTTGTAGTGACTTCCACAGGAATTCATTTGGACCCAGAAAAGGTTCGTGCTATCCAGGAGATGCAACCTCCGAGAAATCTCAAGGAACTCAGGGGATTGCAAGGACGATTGGCATACATCCGCAGGTTTATCTCAAATCTCTCCGGAAGATGCCAACCCTTTGTTAAGCTAATGAAGAAGGGTGTTTCGTTCATTTGGGACGACGCTTGCCAACAAGCATTTGAGGAAATTAAGCAATACCTCACACAACCACCAGTCCTTGCAGCTCCGATATCCGGAAAACCTTTCCTGATATACATCCGAGCAATGGATCATTCTTTGGGAGCTCTACTAGCTCAGAATGATGATCAAGGACGAGAGCAAGCGATCTACTATCTCAGTAGAACAATGATCGGAGCCGAACATCGGTACAACCCGATCGAGAAGGAATGTTTGGCATTGGTGTTTGCTATTCAGAAAATGCGACACTATCTGGTAGGCCAAACCATAAATGTCATATCAAAAGTCAACCCCTTGAGGTTACTCATGACAAAGCCTTCATCGCTAAATGGTCGACTGTCAAAATGGGCCATATTGTTATCTCAATATGAGATGCACTTTTTACCACAGAAGGCCATTAAAGGACAAGCGGTGGCGGATTTCCTGGCTGAGCATCCAGATCCGAGGGCAACCAAACTTTACGACGATCTCCCAGACGAGGTCGCTGAAGCCTGCCAGACCCAGACATCCTTTGAAAGGCAGGTGTGGTAACTTTTCTTTTATGGTGCATCAAGAACAAGCCCAAAAGGACACATAGTGGCAGGAGTAGGAGTAGTACTCGTCTCCCCACAGAACTATGTGATTCCTCGAGCTGTCTCATTAACTGAGCCGTGTTCCAACAATGTGGCGGAGTACAATGCTCTTTTGATTGGGATGCAACTCGCCGATGAGATTGGCGTTAAAAATCTCGAGGCATATGGTGACTCCAAACTCATCGTTAGCCAGTTCGCGGGGAGTACGAAGTCAGACATGAAGACCTAGTACCCTATTACAACGCAACCGTCCACATGGCTGGGAAGTTTGCAAACTTCTACATCGACCATGTACCGCGCAGGCAAAATGCGCATGCAGATGCACTGGCATCCCTCGCTGCCTCTTTAGCTCTTCCAGCTGGAGCAGTAGAGAAGGTATTTGTCTACAGCCACGACCTGTATTGCCCGAGAATTGCTCCTGAGGATTACCAGGAGCCAACAGGAGATTCTCAAAACAAAGAAGCGCTGGAATCGTCGGCCGGCCTAAAGCCCAGAGACTGGCGATTCCCTTACATCGATTATGTCCTGTATGGCATCTTGCCTGAGGACACCAAGGAAGCGGCTGCCATTCGAAGGAAAGCCCCTAAATTCTACTATAATGCGATTACACGAACACTGTATCGTCGATCGCATGACGGGATCTTGCTTTGCTGCCTTTCACAAAAGGAGGCACAGGAGGTATTGAAAGAAGCCCATGACGGCATGTGTGGAGCCCATCAACCTGGCCCAAAACTTGCATACCGACTCCAAAGGTTGGGATATTATTGGCCCAAGATGATTGTCGACGCCATCACTTATGCCAAAAGATGTCACGCCTGCCAAGTGCATGGCGATTTCATTCATCAAGCACCAGGCTACCTTCACTCCACGGCTTCTACTTGGCCATTTGAAATGTGGGGGATGGATGTGGTTGGCCCTATCAGCCCTCCATCATCAAAAGGACATTAGTTTATTTTGGCAATAACCGATTACTTCTCCAAATGGGCTGAGGCCGTTCCTTTGAAGGAGGTGAAGTCATCTGATGTGATCAAATTCGTGAAACATCACGTCATTTACCGTTTTGGGGTACCTCGGCGAATTATCCACGACAACGGACCCCAGTTCATCAGCCAGGCTTTCCAGAGATTCTGCGCCAAGTTCAGAATCTAGAGTGTGTCCTCAACAGCATACTACCCCGTCGCTAATGGTCTCGCAGAAGCTTTCAACAAGACCATTGGCAAGCTTCTCAAGAAATTCGTCTCGAAAAGTCAACGTGACTGGGACGACAAGCTGGGTGAATGCTTATGGGCTTATCGCACAACTGTTCGAACCCCAACTAAAACTACACCATTTTCTTTGGTATACGGGTGTGAAGCCGTGCTTCCACTGGAAATCCAAATTCCATCTCTACGCGTCGCCCTGACAGCAGAGATGACGAATGAGGAGAAGTATCGACAGCGACTCCAAGAATTGGAAGCCTTAGATGACAAACGTCGGCAGGCCCAACAACAAATCGAGCTTTACCAAGCCCGGATTACCAGAGCCTTCAACAAGAAAGTCAAAGTGCGAACTTTCAAGAAAGGCGATCTTGTCTTAACCGTCAGAAGACCTATGGTAATGACACATAAGACGAAAGGGAAATTCCAGTCTAAATGGGAAGGACCATTTTTAGTGGAGTCAGTCTACTCAAATGGATCATATCGCCTCATAACTTCAAATGGCGATACACTCATGATGCCGATCAATGGCAGATTCTTGAAGAAGTACTATCCTTAATAGTACTCCTCCTCCGATCAAGTTAAAAGTACACCTCTGATCAAAACAAGAAGAGCTTCTTCATTAACATCCGACGCCTCCGACGGATAAGGATAGAGGAAAATGTTGGCTTCTAAGCCCAACATAAGTCTTCGACAAACTCATCATGCTGAGGGGAATAGCATGGCTAGCCCAACTCAAACGAAGTTGGTAAAGGCATATCAAACCCGTTGACAGCTGAGGATTTGCTAAAAATCCTAAGGGACATGTTCCCATTTGATCCGACGCCTCCAACGGCTAAGGATAGAGGAAAATGTTGGCTTCTAAGCCCAACATAAGTCTTCGACAACTCATCATGCTGAGGGGAATAGCATGGCTAGCCCCACTCAAACGGTGGTTGGTAAAGGTATATCAAACCCGTTGACAGCTGAGGGTTTGCTAAAAATCCTAAGTGGATGTAGTTCCGCTCTTCCCTCCAAAAATCCCTTACTAATTCTAATCCATAGAATGGTAGGTCTACAAAATACAATCATTGCTACGTTAACACTATACCTCTGGTAATGAAAATTCTCAATACTCCTTGTCGAGTACAAACTTTACATGTCAACTCTACGTGGAGCAGCAAGACTTCAAATTTGCCAAGTTAACACTATACCTCTGGCTCTTCAAACTTCACTTGTCAATTCTCATCAATAAAATGACAGGTCCTCAAATTGCTCGTATCGCAAACCAATTTTTGTCAAGTTAATACCACACCTCTGACAAATTACTGTTTAAGTTAACATCACACTTCTAACAGTAATCAAGTTGCTGCCAAGTTCAATATTAAACCTCTGATAGTCATCTTCCCTCAGACTTCCATATCGAAGCTGAAATGAACGATGCTCAGTTTAATACTACACCTCTAGCGTCCAAGTCATTGCTAAGTTCAACAATACACTTAAGGCCATGACTTTCCCTCGGACTTCCTTGTTAAAGTCGAGATGACCAATGCCAAGTTCAAAATTACACCTCTAGCATTACCCTCACTGCCAAGTTAAACATCACACCTATGACAGTGACACTTTCAGTTTTCCCAAACAAAACTGAAATGCTTCTGAGTTAAGTTAATATCACACCTCTGGCTCACATCCTTGTCAAGTTAATACTACACTTCTGACAAGACTACATTCAATCCGTTAAGTTAATATCACACCTTTAACGGTAAAGACTTTCCTATATCCCCCGTGAATCTAGTCGCACTTGTTATTCTTCTCAACAGAACAACAAGTCTACCTAAAAACATTGTTAGGTTAACATTACACCGTTAACAGTGTTTTCATCAACTCCCCAGCTATCTAATCAAGTTAATTCTAAACCTCTGATAAAGGCTCATCTTCCCTGGGGGTACGAGTTCCACTTGTCACTTTCCTTTATAGAGTGGCAGGTCCACAAAATTATCCTACCTCTGTCAAGTTAATATCACACCTCTGACAACATTGTTGAGTTTCCTGAAAACAGGATTTTTCTACAAACCTTGACTTGTTAAGATTATTATCATAATTTTGACAGGTCAAAGGTTCTTTACTTCTATTCGTCTGACTTTCAATACAAAAAGAGGGTTCAAGACAATAGAAGAGACAAAAAGAAAAGTGTCACTTTTATTTATATCCAGGCATATGAAAGTGATACAAAACGCTCTCTTATACAATAAGATTGAGTGTTACAATACTGGAGTACACAAAGAAGTCCCTTTCTCTTAAAGGTTGCACTCACTCTTTGAAACTGGATTCATTACTCCAAATACAAGATGTTTGGAAGGGCCCCAAAGATCGGTGGAGCACTGTAACTGCGTTCGGATGTTGAATGCACCACGACGCATGATGTAAACATCGAAAGAGCCCATCATTGACCAAGAGTAATGGTGTTCTTGAGATCGAAACGCGGCAGAATTTTCTGATTCCACCTGACCATCCGAAGCAGCGGGGTATGATCCTTCGTTGATGAACATCTCTACCACCAGAAAGTCATCCAATGAGCATGAAACTTTTCTCGATGTCACTTCTGGGGTAAAAGGAGGTTTTGAGACCTCACAGAGGATGCCCTCTTTTCGATGCCCTCTTTTCGAGGACCTGCAGGAGGACCACACCCACCACTATATCCGCCGCTACCCCCGCCGCCATCCTCACTCTGACCATGCCATGCCAAGAAGCATGACTGGTGCATTGAATCCAAAAGATCTTGGCGAGGGTCCGGTCCCCATCTCCTGAAGGCAGGAGTCATGACTTCTTCTCCTGTGGTCGACCATCGACCAAGTTCGCTGGCCGATATATTCTCCCAAGGGCCCAGCGAACATGAAAAAGGATGATCAAGCCTACCTGCATGAAGCAAACAAAATTAGAAGATCTGAAGCTTAGTATACTTTAACAGAAAAACTAAGTGACAGACGCAGTTATTGCTGAAATCTTCAAACGCAGGAATGACCCGCGCAGCGAACCAAACTTCTGCGATGGCAGAAACAGATGCGATCAAAGCTGTGACAACATACAGAGTTCGACCACAGATTGTGCCCGCGTCTAAAATATGAGACGCGAAGAGAATCAGACGCGAAAATTGTCGTCTCCCTGTCGGATGAACAGGAGTTGCAAGATTCAGGCCTGAGACCTCCAGTCTGAGTTGAAATTCTTCTAAGTCGACAGCCTCAAGACGCGAGCTCTATGTGCAAAACCTGCGGCCAGGCGCCTAAGTCTACTATACTCGCGTCCAGAGAAGTTTAAGTCAAATGGCGCAACTTCTAAAAGAGGAATGCACCAACTAAGATTTTAGGAGAAAATCCAGATGATGAATCTCTTAAGAGATATCAAAATTCAAACTTAGTTGGGTTAAAAATATCATGGCAAGCGGGACGGCGTACCCGCAGAGGCCTCTATTAAGAGTTGAACTCTCTGCATCGAAGCGCGGACATAAAAGGTGCTCAAGGAGACGCTTTCTGTTATTGAAATCACTTGACAGTGGTAATCTTCTAAAGAGACCAAACAGAAGCATGAAAGCTTTGGGTCATCTTCGTCCATGGAGGCAAGCCCCTGGTAAAGTCCTTGAAGGGAGAAGATGGAGTCTCTCAGAGCACTCGTTTTTTTTTTTTAAGAGAAGATAGTCCAAGTATGGGACTGCTAAAGGGAGGGGGTAAGCCCTATTTATAGGCGAGCCATAATGCCCCTAATTAATGGCTCACTAATCAGAACCATCGGCCTTAATGACCGCACGAGTGTCAAAGTCCAATGGAAGGCTGACGTGTGGAGCGTCGCTTCGGGAAGCATCGAAGACGCAGATCTCCAACCGCCAGCGCCGGTTTGGCATTAAAAGGCATTAACGCCCAGGCCCAATAAAAAGCCGACGTGGATGGTCGCTCTGGGAAACATCGAATGGTGTGAGTCTCCAATCGTCAACAACGATTGGACGTTTAAAGATCCGATAAAACCTTTATGACAGGCTGCATGTAACGTCTGGGAAGTTGCACCAAAACGCAGGCATGAGAGCCGCGTTCATGAACCCGCGTCCCTTTTTTCAAAAAAAATGGCGTCCTCCTTAAGAAATTTCTCCGCGTCTCTCGGGGTGATTCAAAGCTGCGTCCATCAACAAAAGGTCTCAGTGGGAAAACGCATAATAAGAAGAAGCTGCGTCCTGAGGCTTGAGTCTTCAGCAAAGAGGCCTATCAGATTCACAGGTACCTTGGAGTTGCGTCGACATGGCGAGATGATGATGGATTTGCACCAGGTCAAAGACCCAACATCACGTCCTCTTATATGTCTGCGCCAGTTTTAAGAAGCGTAAGACCACATTTTTGATGCATCCTGATTCCTGCGCCTGGATAAAGCTAAGGACTGCGGCCAGTGAGTCACACTCAAAGCTGCGTCTTTCGCGTCAACTTGAACCTCGTCCTCACTGGCAGGTCAAAGTCGCGTTCCTCAGAACCACGTCTCTCTTTGGAACGACGTTGCGTTTCATCAAACGAACTTAGTTCTACCTAAGTCTGTTATTCACAGTCAGTAAGGGAGCACAACCAAAATCTGTGATTGAGAGATTGGATTCATTTACAGCGGGCAATGAAGGTGGAACAAAAATTTCAACGACTTTTATTATTCAAATATGATAAAAGTAAATACAAACACTCTTGGTGAATAGAGTGTCCTTTTCTTTACAAAAAGGAAAAGAAGAAGAAAGCTAAAAATCCTGGTTCGTCAAAGAACGGATTTGTTCTCTGAGACGATGCATCTCATGTTGACGCGCCTTCTCAGCTTCCATGAGAGCCTGAGCCCGCAGCTCCTCCTCGGACAAAAATCTCCTTGCAGCCAGTTGCGCTCGTAGGGATTCCAACCTGGAGGAGTGAGTGGAGAGGTTTCTTCAACCTGCATCTTGGCAGCCTCCAACCTTTCCAGCTTCTTCCTGGTAGTGGCAAGCTTCTACTCATTGATTGCAATCAAGGCTTCTGCTTTGGCTATGGTAGCCCGAGCACTGATGATAACCTGCTCTGCGCTCTGCATGACGAGTTCAGATCCCTTGAATCGCCAATCAGCTTTTGATGTCCGCCTGGAAATGTTGAAGATGGTGAGTCTCTTCGGCTATTTTTTCCTCCATCTCCTTCCGCTCCTGTTCTTGAGCAGCAAGAAGCCTAGTCAAGGTTGGCCGCCCTCGTGAACTGAGCCGGCGTCCTCCAAAGACTTAAGCTCTTTCAGATCACTCCCCAAATGCTCCACCAGCAGCAGACACGTCCTAGCCTGTGAAGGACCTTGTATGACCGATGTTCTCGATCAAATTCTCAAGAAGCATTCGGGAAAATTCGAAAGAACTGCCCCCAGAGAGGATGAGATCAATACACGATCGCATGGAAGTAAAGAATTGCCGCACCATTTGACGTGTCAGTTCTTCCATGATATCTCCAGCTGAGGAGAATTCCGCTGATGTGCTCCCAGATCCCCTTTCTATCACAGGGCGAGGGATGGAATCAACTCATCTTGTGCAGGAGTAGGGTCAACAACAGGCGCGACAGAAGCTGAGATGGTCACCGGCACTTCCGGGACGGTTGCCGTCATAGCAGCCTCCACGGCGGCTGAAGTAGCAGCGAACCTGGCTTCTCCGGAACCCTCAGTCGAGGGTTGAATTGCACTACCTACGGGCTCAACGCTGGCTGCCTCTGCTGAGTCGACGCTGACTGCCAAGTCCTCTGCCTGAGCTTCCTTAGCGCTCTCTGCAAATCACCAAAACGTCAGTCATGATAATAAAGGAAAATATTCAAAACGTCAATATTTCCTTACCAAGCCGAGGGTCCAAAGACGACAGATCCCTGGGCAAATTTTGTAAGGTTGAGGCCTCCCCAACCTTAATAATTGCCCTCTCTTGAGGCATCTCAGCAGCAGCCTCAACACCCTCCTGCTGGGCCAGCTCCTGTATCATCTCCTCGATATGGGAGGAAGTCGCAGCCTCGCTGTCCGCGGTCAACCCTGCAGCATAAAGAGAAAATGTCAGAACCTGTTCCCTAGTTAAAAAGGGAAACCGGGTCAACAAGACTATAAGAGTACCTTCAGCAGGAGTAGTTGCCACTTGTAATAACGCCGTCACTGGATCACACCCGTATATTTCTTCCTCCGAGATATGTGAGAATTTGCTCGGATCTGGAGAGCGGGTTCATCGCCGAAATCGACTTCATCGCCTGAATCATACTCGTCCTCTCCGGACGATGAAGACGATAGTTCAACGCGAGAAGCCTCGGCAATGGAGGCCTTGCCAGTAAATACCCCAGTAGTGGGACTGGGATCAACTACCCTTGAGGGCATCAATACGACAGGAGACCCAGGCTGCTGTGCCTCATCTCTCCTATCATAAGCCGAAGAAGACCAGGGTTGAGTTGAGACCCCTGGAATCTCAATATCACTCCTTCCCACCAGGTCAGCCTCAAGTTGCTCAGCCTCATCAGTTGCCACGGGCTCTCAGCAGCAAGCTCCCCTTCTTCTAAAATTACGGTGCCCTTGCTGCGCAACCCATGAGTACGAACAAGGTGGGCATCATCTTCCTCCTCCTCTCTTCTGCCCTCTGCTCTTCGATGCCGGGGGGGACGGTCTCTTCAGCCGCCAAGTCTTTCCTGGCCCTCTTTGAAGAAGGCTCAGCTTGGAGAGTAACGCCATGAGGACGTTTATGCACCATCTGTTGATGCCTTCTGGCAGGCTGCTCCTGGGTACTGTTGCTCTCGGCTCCCCTCTGGCCTCCCTCTGAGCCGCCTGATATTCATCAAGGCCTCGCGAGCGTTTGTTGGACGTTACCTTCTCCTCATAGGACGCATTAATGCTTTTAATGCATGAACGCTCCATTGAGTAGCCAGGCATCTTGCTAGCCTGGAAATACCAGGTGCAGAAGCTAAGGCTTGCATAGCATTTCGGCGTCTTATGAGGTAAACAGAAAAGAGCCTGTGTCCCCCCAGCTACGCTGTAATACCAAGCCCGAGCACCTTCAAACAGATTTTCACTGAAGGCAAGCTGAGCGTTACGGTTACCGACATATAGTTGGTCATAGCCGAACTGTCGGGCAAAACGATTCGGCATATAAGGCTCAATCGTACACGAATTCCCTTGCCAGAAGAGCAGATACCCGGGCCGGATATTGATAAGCCACCAGAAGACTCCCGATGGCAGCCTCGTGAAGTCGTCCGGACCCACAAGGTCGGCAAACTTATCCCCATAAGCAGCATCTGTAATCTCGGGGAAGCAACGGTTGAGATGATAATTTGAAGCGTTCAGAATACACTTCCGAACGTAGAAACATATAATTGTTGCCAGCTCGAACTCTCCAGCCGCTGCACAAAAGGGACAAACCCTTCGCATCGAGACACTGGCGTCATCAGTGAGGGGCAGTGCATCACGTACCAAGCCATTAAGTACGTGTAGGGAAGCTCGATCCGAGGGTTAGGGGTCTTCACTCTCGGCCTTCCCTCTGATCGACTTCGGTTTACCTTGGGAGTCGACGATGGCCTCCACCCTGCACAGGCTCTGAGTCAGGGCCCGCAACCCGCTTTGGATACCGGCCACCATTGCCGGAAGGAGAGAGCTATGGACCTACCATAGGCCAGCAGCACCGCCGGATACACCACGTCGGCAACAATCACCTCATGCGGCAGTGTCGGCACTACACAGTGCTTCAACCACAGCATGAGGAAACCCGCCAGCAGTGCCCGGTTAGAAATGTGGGATCTGGGCCTGGTGATGGAAACTTTCGAATACCGTGTCAGGTTTGAAAGTGTCTTCGTTCGACTCTGTGGTATAAGAACTCACAGAGGCGTCGATCCTCTTGGCGATTTCTTCGTCAGAGCTGGGAGCCAGACTGGTCACTGAGTGATCTTTCTCAGTGATGCCATTAAATAAGTAGCTCGCCCAAGACAGCTACTTAACTCCCCTATGCCTCCAGGAAGTTATTTGACCGCAGATGTGAAAATGACACATCACCTCCTAATAGGTCTCATATACACGAGGACATTCTTTCTTCAAGAGATGAAGCTCCTCAGAGGTGGGGACGTATTCCTCATAAGGAGCATCTCCCATTACCAACCCCGAGACTTCATATAATTCATGCAGGGCGAGCCCCATTTCTCCAACCGGGGTGAAGAACGTCCCGTCGAAGGTCGTAGTGCTCCAGGATCCCAAAGAAATTTTGGGAATTCTGTGGGATGCCATATTGCACAGCCCTGACCGCTTGGTACAGTCCCACCTGGTCCAATAGACCTCCAAGTTCAGCGAGGACAAAGCTCACCATCTTGCCCCACCAGTACTTGTCAGTGGAATGAACCCACCCGAGCGGGCGGAAGTCAGTCGGAAAATCACCCCCTACCTTCATGAATTGATTAATAAAGGTAGTGCTGAGATGAGGGGTTTCTCCTACTGGGTAATCGGACCTGAATGATCCAGGAAACAAACCAAAGATCTCCCTCCCGTGTCCACCCGAGTGCACCTTCCTGGCGCCCAGTATGCCAAGAGAGACACTGGGAACAGATCGGGCAAGATCCCATTCCATTGCCCGAGGGATAGACATGTGCTGAAGGTAGGATAAGGGATACATTCTCTCCATATTTGGAAGAAAGAATTTCCTATCCCCTATCTGGCGAAGCCACTTGTAGTCGCCATCATGCAAGACGTAACCGCCCTCGCCAATATTGTCGCCAAAGAAGAAGACGGGTTTCTTTAATGGAATGCGCAAATCCGTCTTAAATTCTGCGTCGGTCAAGTTCCGGAGTGTCGCCATGTTGACTTTGGAGAGCTCTCCCTTCGCCCTTCGCTTATCAGCAGTCACAGGAGCAGTCCTTTGCAACACGAAGGTTAAGTTGCGGTCAGCACCACCTACGTGCCCGAAGTGACACTTCTTGGAGAGAGGATCAGCGGAATATCGCACTGCGAAAAGGAAACGACATTTGATCAGAAATCTGAAAGGAAATGATTAAGTGTCCACAACTCAAACGCAGAAGTAAACTCAGACGCGGAAAATCATCAAAATCTGCGTCCAGACTCGAAGATCGCGAGGCTAGCATGGGGCCCGCGTTTTGAAAATCCAAGACTTATGAAAAATCTCTAAGAACTGGACTCAGACGCAGGATTCATGAGGACCAGCGTCTGATTTCACAAGACGCAAGATTCATAAGAAATCTGCGTCCGAATCTTTCATACTTAGAAATGAAATCACCTAGAGGGGGGGTGAATAGGTGATGGCTATATGATAATGGCAATTATGCGGAATTTAAAAATTTAACTCTAAACAATTAGCACAATACAATATTTCTTGCAAGTAAAGACAATGTAAAATTGCAAGTAATAAAAGAGATAGAGTTAGAGAAATTTGAGCAAACGCAAACACGCCGATATGTTTCCGAGGTTCGAGCCACGCTCTACGTCCCCGCCTTCACACTTGAAGGATTTCCACTATTGAGGATCCCACCGGATCAACAATACAAGGACAACACTTGTCCGTCTCCCGTGATGACACTTCACCACCTTGAGCACACTAGCTCGCCTTGAGGCCGATGCCTCTACAACTTCACTCAATTACAATGGAAGTGATCACACTTGACCACTTTACAAAAGAGCTCACTAAGCACAATCCTAGAACAAATAATAGACTTAGAGTAATGGGATTGTGTAGTGCAAAACTAGAGAGAAGTAGAGGAATAGGCTCCAAGAAAGGTGATGGAAATTTAGGCTTGGAGAGAAAAATCTTTTCTTTTGAAAACTTTGGAAATCTTGAAACTTTTGTAAAATTGCACTTGATAGCTCTAAAATCATTAGTCATATCATATGAAGTGACCACCTATTTATAGGGGTCAAAAACTGCTCAAGAGATTCGTTGGAGACAAATCCCAAAAGTCAAAAAGTCAGAAAAAATAGCTGTTGAGTCTGTCAGAATTTTTGACAGACTACCGGTCGACCGGGTCGGTCGACCGCCAACGGTCAAAATCCGACCGTTGGGGCTCACCGGTCGATCGGGTCGGTCGACTGGCAATTTCCAGAGAGCAGCGGGTTGGGGTCGGTCGAGTATCGGTCGACCTCCGGTCGACTGATACGCACATGCACATTTGTGCATGTCGGTCGAGTGGCCGGTCGACTGCCGGTCGACCGGTCACTGTGAATTTCTGAAAAATCAGAATTCACAGGCCTGGACAATTTTGGATTTTGGTTTTGGGTCTTGGCTAAAATGTTTTGGTCTTGAAAAATCATAGAGTATGAGCATGTGTCATACTACTATCAAGGTAAAATACTTGGTAAAAATTCTTTTGATAAAAACTTGATTTTCAATGAAATGTTTTCCCAAAAACTAGTCTCTCTAAAATCGTATTTCCAAAATAGATATGTTCAACTAAAACTGAGTTTGAAAATAGAAATAGAAATTATTTTGAAGCCATAAACCACTCTAGAAAATGTGTGTGTGTGATATCCCATATCTCTACTTCTACTATTTAGTTTTGACAAAATATTCTAAAATGAAAATAAACAAAGTACAAATCTTGGATTCTTTAGCAAGTCTGATCTTCTTCTTGAACTTTTCTTCAACGCAAATTCCGAAGCTTCCTATGTGCTTTAGCTTGGGAATGCAAAGTTGGGCGAACTCCAAATTTGTGAGTCTTTTAGCGGAGTCGTCAAAATCGTTTCTGAACCTGAAATACTTTAAAACAAGATTATTAAATACATAACTAAATACGTTTTGCTATCATCAAAATAACCGGGATAATGGCCTTTGGGCCAACAATCTCCCCCTTTTTGATGATGGCAAAAACATATGTAGTTATCAAAAGTATTTTGGGTAGAGTCTTCAAATGAAGCTCCCCCTCAACATATGCATATATAAAAACATACTCAGGCATATTATCACAATCGCTAAATCATAAATCATAAACATCATAATATCATAAACATCATATATCCATGCCCATAGAAAATCTCAACTACACAAGTCATATCATAGATAAAAGGAAATGAGTCTCAACATGACATAAATACATAACACAAACAATACATGTCCACAACACAAGAAAAAGGGTGTCCAACACAACAAAATAAGTCAAGTACATAACAAAATATCTCTCTCTCCAAATATCTCTCCCCCTTTTTGACATCATCAATAAAGGGGCATCAACAGCAGCATCACTCAGTGGCCTCGTCACCTCCTCCTCGTCATCATCAGAGCCCTCGGCCATCGTCTGGTCATCACCATCATCTGAGGAAGAAGAGGAATCTACCTCCTCTGTATCCACGGCATCAACTCTGGGGCGCGGTGGTGGACAGAGACGCGAGCTCTGGGAGGAAAAGGAGGACCAGCAGCAGGGAGACGACGAGCACCCGGAGTCCCATCAGGAACGACTATGTCCATTTTTGTGAACAAAGACTGGAACTGAACATCCACAAATCTCAGATTCAGCCATATAGGACAAGTCGTTACGGACCTCCGCCCGAAAAGCAGCATCCATAGCAGCACGAGCCTCCATATCTGCCCGAAGAGAAGCATCACGAGCAGCAATATCTGTACGAAGTGCAGAGACTTGCTTCGACCCAGCCTGATGAGCCTCGATCATTGAGCGGACCTCAGAAGCAGAAGCACCCTGAAACTCAGGAACAAGAGGTGGAGCTGGAGCTGGATCAGCTGCGGAAACAGGTGGTGGTTGCACAGCTGCGTGTCGACGCAACTGAGCTTCCATCATCTTCAAGGCAGCAGTGTTGATATCAGAAGAGGGTTTTGAAGAGGCTTGACCAGAAAGATCGAAGTCTAAAGCCCTAAGCAGATGGGTAATGAGCATGCCGTAAGGCAGACTCCTACCAGCAGTACGAATCTGATCACCACTCATGTGAGAAAGCGATCACTCGAGGGAAATTTATCCTAATGCCTTTAAGGAGGCAATAGATAATCAAGGGAACAGGACCTCGAGCATGGCTAAATTCACCGGATTTAGGCACGATATTATGAAAGATAATCTTAGCAAGGACCTGAGATTGGAGGGAATACTGACTCACAATCTCATTCTCACTAGATCGGGATTGTCATCCCGGTGAAGAAGAGTGGATGCGGTGAGTGAAGACTCACCCTCCGGATATTCAGGAAAATCATGTAGGTCATAAGAGTAAACATCTATTCCATCAGTGGAAAGATGAAGAATTCTAGCAAATTGACCTAGGGAAATGTTTATGTCCCTACCCATCACACGGGAAATAATCCGGTTCCCACTAAATTCAAAATTGGCATAGAAATAGGGAACCAAAGATGTGTAAACCTTCTCCCGGATGGAGAGAAAATCCACAAGATTGTTAGCACGGAGTATGTGGGGGATATCTAGATGTTCAAAGTCTTGGATAGCCACATATCTACCCGAAATAGTATTCTAGGGGCTAAATGTGTGTAACGATCAGAGGCAAGATCGTTACGGAACACAGGATCAGTCCTAGGGGCTTGAGATGAGGATTGGGCAATGCCCTTTCCCTTCTCAGAACGATGTTTTAGGAGCCATGACAAAAATCAAATTTTTAGGGTTTTTATAGGTAAAGGCACGATCTAGATGATTAATCAACCTAATATGAAGACAAAAGAAGTGATATATCTAAGCTAGAAAGGAAGAAACAAGTGAAAAATTCGAAATTTTTACCTTGGAAAAACTGAACCCTAGCTTGAAAATCCAGAAATTCTGAGAATCTGACGGACGGATCGGCTTGAGATTGAAGATCCGAAATAGAAATGAGGAGTATGAAATGGGTTTTGAAGGAATTTGGATCAATTAGTGAGCGGATTTGAAGTTAGAAATTTTGGAGGGAGGAGTTCCTGCGGGTCGCTGTGAGAGAGAAGAGAGAATGAGCGAAACGTGAAGGAAAGGTCCAGATATACGCAAGAATACGACTATCGGTCGACTGGGATTGAGGGACCGGTCGACCGAAAAGATACAGAGAGTTCTGCATCCAGATCGGTCGACTGGTCCTATACCAACAGTCGACCGGTAGCACAAAAAAATACAAAATTTTTCTTCAGACAGAGCCGTCGACTGGGGTTAGGGGCCGGTCGACGGTAAGTCTGAAAATTCTGCTACCAGATTCTGACCAAAAAAAAATTTAAATAAAAAATTATAACAAATAAAAAATATGTTTATATTAATATTCAGGGAAACAACAATTATTTTTAAATCTTCATTTAGTGATCATATCAACAAAACTTCGCACAAAATGTTTTAATTTTATTTTACATATTTAAACAAAGATATAAAGATGTTGAAGCCGAAATACCCAGTGCGGGTCTGAACTTCATCCTCTTGATTCCTCTTGAATGAGTTGAGGTGCGCAATTGCCATCTTTAAGGTATTTGCTCAACTATGAAAATTTTCAAAAAGTTTTATTTATTTATGAAATAGATCTATATGTATACAAGTATATAATCACAAAATCTAAACTATACATGTAGATACACAAAAATTGGACATGTGGACAAGTATGACATAAGGCATAACAATACAAGATATGAAAATAATACAAGGCATGTACACAACATGATAGAAAGGTAGTTCTATATAAGCATGTATCAATAATGAACAAAAGCAAACTAACAATTCTATACATATGTATACATGTCAACAAGAACTCAAAATTGAACATGGCATATACAATCATGTTAGAGTTGCAAGTTTATACTAATCATGTATCAATGAAGCATAAAACTAAATCTAGCAATCCTACAACAATTGTATATACAAAATTAAAAATTCTTAAATGGAGATGTTACCAATTTACGGGTAGCTCCAAAAATAGGTGCCTCCACGATAGCGATGCAAG
>JAVJIF010019335.1:0-33416 GCA_038442645.1 Agave tequilana | reverse complement strand
GATATAATACTTCCATTACTAACATCGGAATGCTCTATACTATACATCAAGTTCCACTAGGATAACATATATGATCTAAACATGACTTACCATGCCAACACATAAGGTCCGATAACCCAATAGAAAACGCAATCTAAATATATTACTGTACCAAAGTATATATTACAAAGTTAGAGTTTAACACCAGGTACTATAAAGTTTACAAGTTAATGTCAACATGCAACTAAGAGTACGCATAGTTATATACATATCAAAAGCAAACTGTAATGCAATGACTCCGATGGCGCTTGCCCCGCACATTGCCTTTAAGCGGGTCCTTTGCCCTTGTCCAAACCTGGAGGTGGAATTAGAAATAGAGTGAGCTTGAAGACTCAGTGAGTAAAATAATATTTAAACAGGTCTATTAAGTAGGTCTACATGGGCTAAATTATCCGATTGACAAGTGTGTCTTTATACCATTTTTATAAAGTTTTGTTATTAGCCGAGAACCCAACCAGAATACAGTAATAAGGTTTATTAGTCGACTTATATCCTCTTATAATCGACTAATAATACCTATAAGTCGACTAAACTTTTAGCTATAGTCGACTAAATTCATTCCAAAAGTATCTGCTTCTCTGTTGACTGTCAGGAACCTATGTAGTCGACTACCCTTCCTGGTGTAGTCGACTACACTATGTACTAGTCGACTTTCAGGTCCCCTATAGTCGACTAGGTATGGGTCAGAAGGATATGTTGCTCTCTGTATGTCACTATAGTCGACTACCCTCTCTGGTATAGTCGACTACACAATGTATTAGTCGACTTATAAGTCAACTGTAGTCGACTAATTATGTTCAAAACAAGTCGTTAACTCTCTGTTTGCTCTCTGTATCAGGGGATAGTCGACTACAGTCTATCTGTAGTCGACTAACACTATTTTCCAGCAGCTTATCTGCCCAAATATCACACTTATAGTCGATTATACCAGGGACTTAGTCGACTAATACTACCTAATTTTGCCTGTGCAAGGGAATTGTTCCAGATTCAATATTTAGGATTTTATGTATGTTATATCATGGGATTTCTATCTTAGCCACATCAACAAACTTATTAAACACACGCTGGGCTCCCCCTTCGGTCTCCTCCAGTTCAACCCGGTCCCTTCTCCTATAAATCATTTCACACAATAATTTCCCCCTTCAACCACCTCCGGTTCAACCCGGTCCCCCTCCCATGCATTATCGTATAATTCCCCCTTCTACACCTCCGGTTCAACCCGGCCCCTTCCTCCCAAGTACAACAATCATATCATCATATAATATCAATATGCAAAGACACATAAAGTAACAACAACATGCGAGCTTCACAGTCTTTACTTTAAACATATAACAATATCATGGGATTCATTAACATGAATGGTTAGTTACTTGTGAAACTATAAATACGTGAGTCTTTAAGAGGTAACTAATATTTCTCAATATCACAAAATATGCATGACCCAAATATATATATATATATATATATATATATATATATATATATATATATATATATATATATATATATATATATATATATATAAAAGTAGTATCAAGTGCCATGTTTATCTCTAGAGCTCTTTCTCTAGAAACGTATAGTAGACTACCATATTACTCACCCATGAACTTAACTCTTTCGAGATTGCCATAAGACTATGTCTACACAAAATTCTATAATTATATTCATGAAGTTACCTTCACTTTTATGTCTATTTATCTTTTACGTTTTCTTTCATTTCCAACTTTATTCTACTTATCATGTCATTAGGATCCATATGTTCTACTCACCTTCGAAGTGGTAAGTTCTTCTTCAAGCTTGCTTTCCCGCTACAACGGAGTCTACAAGTCATAACAACACCAATATTAGTTCATTGTTAACGAAAGTAATATAAGAGGGTAGAGTTCTAGAAGTGTTTTCTTACCGTTCAACCAATGACATTTCCCCCTCTCAACTTTCAGTTCTAGATTACCCTTTGACTCGTTCTATCGGTTTTATGGGAGGAGTTAAGACAGTAAAACGGAACCTTTACTTGTGTATGGACTGAAGGAAAGTAAGTGGAGAATTTAGAAGGAAAAGTAGGGTTTTTGTGAAGAGAATGTTGCTGTTTTGCTGGTTTTTAGCTGCTGATTTTGGGTTGTTTTCATGCTGTTTTTGGTGCTGTTTTTGTTGCTGTTTTTGGGCTGCAGAAAAAGGGAAGAGAGGGAGAGAGTTTTGGGGATTTGGATGAAGAGAGAGAGAGGTTTTTATCAAATGAGGTAACTCTCATCCCCCCCTATTTATAGCCCCTTTCTTACCACAAAAATGTGCCAAGTGTCCCTCTATAACCTATCACTCTACCCTATACCATGCCCTATAACAAAGCTCCATGCTTCCCCCCTCTCCATGAGGTACATGTACCCAAGTATGGTGAGAGAGATGGTGGCAAAGTCAACAACATGTGGTGTATTTATTCCTATACCTACATACATGGGTATATACATACTTATATATTCATTCTCATATATACCTATATACATACTAATATATTCATTCTCATACATACCTATATACATACTAATATATTCATTCTCATACATACCTACTTATGTACCTTCACACTAATAAACATGCAATAAGTAAGGTATCTAGCATGAATACTATTTACCATCACCCCTTAAAGTATCAATATTTTAGGAAAATGAGTCTTAATTAAGACAAGTGTTACAGGGTCCCCGGTTCAGACTATAGCTGACTTCGAATTCACGAATACAGATACAATGCAAAAAGACCGCATAAATATGCATAAAATAAAAATAAATACAGAAAGTAAATAAAAAAAAACGATCAAGAATTCGAATACATAACTAAGTAACGGGGTGTACACACATGGTGCATGTGCCAGTAATAACAGTACAGGTCGATATTCTATTTCCTTCCCTCCTCAGTATTTTTCATATTCTCAACTTTTAATGTCAACATCACCAATGAACGCATAATTTTTGGCTCCTTTTAACTGAAACACAAGAACAATACAATACACAACCAGCACTGCATGACACTGTAGTTTCAAAAACACAAGGATCAACTAGTACAACCACTAAAAAAAGAGCAAAACTTCTAAAGTGTGAAACCATTCTGAAGAAAGAACCATTGATGGCAGAAGAAAAGCAAAATGTAAGTACTGTCGTTAACTTTTCGATCGTAAAGAAGAATGGGTTACAAGCGTTCTTTCTAAACAATATGACAAGAAACATGTTAAAGATCATGTTTTACCATCACAACAAGCACAAATATTAGCAGATTCGGGCACACTCTCTACTTGAAGATATAAGCCCGAAGTAAACAAACACAAAATAGCTGAATTTATTGTTCGAGCAGAACTTCCATTTTCTTTTACTGAATCAGGTGCACTTGTTGATTATCTTAAATCTGTTTTTGCTTCTGTTTATAAGAGAATTAGTAGACAAACTATAATAAAAGAAATTGAAAATTATTTGTGAATAGAAAAAATATTTTGAAGGCTCTTTTTACTAGTGATGCTAGACAATTTCATTAACTTCTGATATATGGAAAGCTCTTAATCTTATTTTTTATTTATGTGTTACTCCCACTTTATTGATGATAATTGAGCTTTACAAAAACGTATTTTATTGTTTTCTAAGTTTTATAAAAAACACTCTGCTACAATGTAGCAAATTTTATTTCTTAGTTGTAGAAATTATGGTATTGAAAATAAAATATTTTCTATTTCTTTTGATAGTGCCAGTGAAAATACTACTTCAATAAGACCATTGAAAATAGTATTAGATCCAATTTTAAATGGTAAACTTTTTCATGTTAGATGTGTTTGCCATATATTAGATTACGTGTACAAGATGGTCTAAAAATCCTAAACAAATATATAAAATTGAAGAATTTATTTTACATAAAAAATTCAGTGGTCCTTGGAGGCAATCTTTTAAAAGTTATTGTCGACAATGTGCACTGAAATAAAAGCTATTCCAAGCGGATGTGAAATGCGTTGGAATTCAAGCTATTATATGATTAAGGATTGCCTTCCTTATAAACAAGCAATACAGTTTTTTACAGTAAATGAATGTTCATCTTTTTATATTAGTGATGAAGAGTGGAAATTGTATGAAATTATTTGTATTTTTTAGAAAAATTTGATACTGCCACAAAAGTAATTTTTGGCACATATTATTTCATATGTAACTCAGTGTTTTATAATCTTAATCAGATTGCTCAAGTATTTGCTGCATATAGAGATGAGGACTGTTTTGAAAATGCTCTAAATGATATGGAAGAAAAATTTTGAAAATATTTTAAAAATATGCTTTTTTATTTTGCTTAGCTGCAATTATGGACCCTAAAATTAAAATAGATAATTAAAATTTTTATTATCGAATTTTATTACATGTTTAAATTATGAACAAGATGTAGATAAATTATTTTTACAAATTAGAACTCTTCTAAAAGAAAATATACATTGTACAGAGATGAGTTATTTTCCCTTTCATTTTCTGAGATTAGGACACCAACACCATCACAAACTTCTTCTGCTAGTTTAGGTAAAATATTATCTAATTTTAAAAGTTTGCTTTCTTCTAATGTTAGAAAGAAATACTCTTCAGGAGCAGGTTCATTCGATGAACTTAATTTATATTTGAAATAATGTCTGCTGAAATAAATAAAAGTGATGATTAACCATGAGAAACATTTGTGTTTTGTCACGGTGGAAGGATCAAAAAAAACTCCTATTCTTTTCACTATGGCTCGAGATATACTGACACCTCCAGCCTTTATAATAGCGTTTTAGAGCGCATTTTCTGCAAATGGTAGAGTTTCGACGCCCTGGAGGAGTAGATTGACGCCAAAACACTTGGAGATAGCCGTTTGCTTAAAGGACTAGTTCGATGCAGAAAAACGCACACAAAGAAAATCCATTCTAGACGAAGATTTTGAACAGGACGAAGATAAATAGTAGAGAATCACTAGAGCAGTTCTTATACGAGCATTGTATGAGATGAACAACTTACTATCTGATCCGATATTATTCTGTTACGCTCAAAGTGAAGAGTGACGGTTAGGATCCTCTCCTCTTCCTTTGATATTGGGAGATAAGTATTGAAAACAATAATAGCTTTTATGAAATTTGTAAATTGAGTTTTTCATATTAATAAAGTGATTTACCTTACAAAAAAGGCTTGTGATTTGTGTATTTCAATTATAATATTTTTTTGTAAGTTTTTACATTTTTAAAAATTTCCCCTTTTTCCTTCAATCTTTCTCTTTTCCCCCCTTATTTTCCCAAATTTAATGTCAAATTCGAAATTTAAAAAAAAATAATAATAAAAAGCGAGAAGAGTTGAACCCGTCTTGCCGAATTCGCGAGACCCGATTCGTTTCATAGATTTTTAAACCGCCTCGTCGGATTTGCTACGAGGCAGGTTGAACCCGTGTTTTAACGAATTCACTGACCAACGAGGCGAATTTACGCGATTCATTCCGTTAGCCAACCCTAGGCAATGTAGTTTACGGGACGGGGCCACATAAGCTTGGATTTGATTAGGCAAATAATTGTTTCAACTCAAGGTACAGGCCAGCCCCAAATTCTCTACGGTCGGCAGCAGCAGCTCCTCAAAAATTTCATTCTCCCCAAAGCCAGCGAAGGCTGAACTCGAATCCAACTTGATCCTTGCTCGGGACTGAATCTTAATTCCCAGTTCCCGAAAAAGCTCAACCCGCTTAAGCGGTGAGTTTCCCTCACCTTCCTCTCAAATTCTATCTGCTTCGTTGATCTTTTTAACATTCGATTTTTTTTTTTTTTCAGTGGTATTTTGTTAGATCATAATCCATGATCAATAAGGGCTTTAGGTTCTCTCAGTAACTTCTGTATCGACTATTTAGATTGTTTTGTTTGCCAAAGTATTAGATCTTTTGAGAAATTTGATTTCCTTTTATTTTTTTTGTTTTATTTATACTATTTATTGGATAAAAGAGGATTGCAATTGATGATTGTTTAACTGAGAAAGAAATACAAGATATGCTATGATCATGCTTGCAGTTCAAGCCAGACTTTTCCCCAATAGTGGATCGAATATTAACAGTTGTCAAGCATAACATCTAAGTCCGACGTCTGCCTTCGTGTCATCTCAATTAGTTTTGCTATTCGTTCATTGATTAGTATCAATTTTCACTACTTGTTCACATATAGAGAAATCCAAGAGGACTGATTGTCGATAAGACAGAGTTTAGGTAAGGGTTTATCTGATGTGTGTTGAACTCTAAATTTTCTGTAATTTAATCGCGGTAGCAAGGGCTGTGCGGGTCGATCCTTAGGGAGAGATGCGATGGAAGCTTTTCGGTATCCCATTAAGCACTAAATTGGTTAAATGGTTCTTCTTTGGTTTAAAACAGAAAACAATTCTATGTCAAGTGTTAGAGATATAAATATGCAGAAAGAATTGGATTTAGAGATTAGAGTCTTTTTAAAAGAATTAAAGAACATGACTTACTAATCATCTATCACCACTAACTTACTAACCTATGCTAGAATATTCTTCACTTTGGATCATAGAAGTTATACTTCACTTTAGATCATAGAAGTTATACCTGCATTCAATTCAAGAAAGATACATAAGATAATAACTAAACCCTATTTGAAATAATCACTACTCAAGACCTAATATTAAACTATCAAAGCCTTCTAAGCATAGAATAAGAAGAATAAGAATTCAACATTAAACTATCAAAGCTATCTAAGCATAGGATAAGAAAAATCATTGGAAAATATTAGCATATATAGATTTAATTAGCTATCATCATGTGTCTTGAAGAACTTTTACTAATCTTAGGGTTAAGCATGCATATGATTCAATCAGTTTATTCTAACATATAATTAGAAGTAGTGGTGGAGAGATTAATAAGCTATGATAAGATTTAGCTATGCATAATAGAATTTAAAGAAAGCATGATAAAAAGAAGAGAAAGTAAGTAAATAACAATAAAAAAATTGGAAAGAAGAATAGAAGAACCTTATTATGACGCTGCCACCTTCAATTACAAAAGAGCTTCTTTCTTCTTTATAAATCACTCTTGAACTAAATCCTAAAAAGTAAAAAATACAATTTGGAAGGAAAAGAAACTAAAGAAGACCCTAAGCTTTGCTCTCTGATTTGGAGATAATTGATTATGAGAGATTTCAGCTTTTTAAATAAGCCTCAGAGCCAATCACAATAAGATACTCATTAAGAGTTTAATTCAATCCTAATTCAATACGAGGAATTCAATTCTGAAGTAATTTGCAGCAAGTCGGCGTGTTGATTGTTGAATATTATTTCTCAGACGGCTGAATTAGACAGAGTGAGCAACATAAGAATCATGTCCCTTTAAGTCTTCTTTCTGTAGCATCTTGAATCATCGGATTTGAATTTCTATAGTGAAAGTTATGATCAGAATATTAAGAGGTGTCCAGTCTGAATCTAAGCCTGAATTGATTTTGAACTCTGAATTTATTTGAATTATTCTTCTTATCTCCAATTAAGATTAGCTTTATCCCATCCATCTTTTAGAAATATGTCTTCTGATTTTGAATTTGAATTGTGAAGATGTTGATATATCCTTTCCTTCTCTTGATTTCAATTTGATTTAAATTGAAATTCAAATTTAGATAGGATAGGGATAAAATAGATGCTTCCTCTATCCTTATCTTCTCATGTAAGTAACTACACACCATAATCAAAAAAGAGGGTTAAATAGCAAAGTTAAATAAAGATTAATCAAGGATAAATGTGCAAATGTGATAATAATAATGCAATATTGAGATGCAATCAAGGACCTATATGAACAACTAGCACTGAGGTGTCTTGATTAGGTTTGAAGAACTTATTTCTTTCTATTACATTCTGTTTTCATGTCTTCTAGTTTGGCAATATTCTGGAGTTCATCCAATGAAACTTGTTGACATTGATAGTGATTATTGTATCTGAATGACACCATTCATTATTACACAACATTCAAGACTAGTCCCGGTTTGATTAGGAGGTGGAGTCTTTACCCATGATACCTCATGCATCTTCAATGAAGAAGCCAAGTTTCAAAGTTATCCCATAAAATTATTACTTTTGTAAGTAAAATTTGCAAGGACAATTTGTAAGATAGAGGTGGGATTTAAGTTTGGATGATAATTTTGTTGATAATTGACCACCTTCATAGTTGAGGTGTCAGACATGCCCCAACTGAAGTTTTCGCGCAAGATCTAAATTCAGTGAGAGTGGAGTTGCATTTGAAAGCCTCATTCTTGTCCTTAGGGCTCGGGAAAGAAGGCGAAAACAATGCCATCTTTTTCGACCCATTTATACATTAATTCTTACAGTTCTAAATGTTGTTTGTTGTTGGTATATATTGCTTTCAAAAGTTCATAAGCTTGTTCCATTTTTGGAGTATGGGCCGTCTCAACCATTATTATATAATTGGGTTTTTAGGATCTAGGTCCCTAACAAATCTCTTATTTGGATATTAGTCTCTTACAATATCATATTTGGATATAAGGCCCCACAATTTATTACTTATTTTTTATTAGTTCTTCTAACTAATAATTTATCCTAAAACAAGAAATATTCTATTACTTCCTAACAAAGTTAGCACTTTTACCTTATTACCTCTTCTTCTCCTATTGTTGTCAATCCAAGTTAACCGGCAACATTTTTGCCTTCTTCTTTTCTTTGTTTTATTTACTTCTCTTGCTCATACTCCTCTTCCCGGAAAGAATTCTTTTTCTTAAGTTTTTTTTTCAAATGCCATATGGTTGACTCCCCCTCTCATGCAACTCCAAAGTTCGAGACACATTTGTAATTTAACATCTTAGATTTGTATCATGATTACTTACGAGATTTGGACGAAATAAATAGTAAAAGACTAATATCAAGTGAATCTTATATTGTTGAGGACTAATATCCAAATATGATATTGTTAGGGACTAATATATAAATAAAAAATTGTTAGGGACTTGTATCTTAAAAGCCCTATACAATTATACACTGAGGTCTCAAGCCAATTTTGTTTTAATTGACCAATATCTGAATAGCAAAACCCAGTGTTGTTAGAGGCGATCGAGGCGACGCGCCCCAGGCGCGAGGCGAAGCGATGCGCCCGGCATCGCAGACGAGGCGCGTGGGCAGCGCGAGGCGCGCGCGTGCGCCTCGCGATCACCTCTATGCGCTTATTGTTTTTGTGGGGCGGGTCAGGTTACAACCTGCCAATTTAGAGGATAAATTAGGCCCGAAGTTAGATAAAAAATAAAAATGAAAAATTAACATTTTTACTGCAAGCGAACTCGATCTAGGGCAGAGGGCTCCCTGCATTCGTCGTCTTCGCCTTCATCACTATCGTCTTCGTCTTCGTCGCCAGGTAAGCACACTCTTCCCACTCCAGCTCTCTCTCCCTCTCTTTCAATCCTCTCTTGATCTCCCTTTGTCTCTCTTCTCTCTCAGAGATATCTCTATCTCGGAGAGAGAAGAGAGATAGAGAGATTAAGAGAGAGAGGAAGAGGGGGGAGAGAGCTGGAGAAGAGAAAGAGATCAGGAGAGAGAGGAAGAACGAGAGAGTGAGAAACAAAGAGATATAGATCTTATCTCTGATGCTTTTTAGTGTAAATTTTTAGTAAATTATTAGTGTAAATTTTTAATGCATTTTTAGTGTGCATTTTCATTATCTTAGAATACAAAAAAAGAATACATCCATAATCATGCGCCTCACTGAAGTATGTGCCTCACTGAATACATCCATAATACATCAATACAAAGAAAAGAATACATCCATACAAAGAAGAAATCCATAATACATCCATACATAGAAAAGAATACATTCATAATATATCCATAAAAAAAAATATACACCTCATTGAAGTGAGGCGATCGCCTCGCCTTGCGCCTTGCGCTTCGTGTGCGCTGGATCCTTTGCGCCTCACACTGCGCCTCGCGCCTCGATAACACTGGCAAAACCTATTGTATTAAAGGTTTATGAACCAAGATCATTGCTTAATTGCTTATATATGAACCTGGAAAGTCTTGCAAATCACTTAAATAAATGTGTTTAGATCGAGCTGGACTGGCCGAGCTTCGCTGGTCACTTGCATTTTATATATGAACTTGCACAAGCCTATCTGGAAAAAACTTTATGGGTTCTGACAAGGACATTTAGAAGTAAAGCAGCAATTAATTACTTGACTATGTTCCTCCACATGAAATTCTTGGCTCCCCTGCTAGCAGATGCATCACATGAAAACAAATAGCAAGCATGGTGTCTGCCTTAAATGATTCTCTGTTGCAAGTCTTATTAGAGTGGGTTTATCAAGTAAGTAATTTATTTTGAGGAGATTTTGGTATGGTGGGCGTTACGGTAGTGTCATGTCTATGCATCAGTTCCGTTTCTCTCTGAGTACCAATAGGTTCTTTGAGACCTTTGGATATTGGCCGATTATGTGTGCTAGCCATGAGCCCTCACTAGGTTCTTATGTGTTTCATGGATGTGAACCTTTTGTAACTATCTCCTAACATGTGTGAACCTTTTTTTAACAATCTCCTAGCATGTCAATGGAGGGCGTTTCTCTTGATTGCACCTTTGATATGGCAAATTCCAAGCACTTCATGTTAGTATTTGCAGTGCCTCATATTCATTAGAGAAGAATCAAGATTCAGGTGGAGGTGTTACAAGCTTCACAGATCAAGCACGGACATGTACATGCTTTGTGCATGTTGATTAGTCGACTAATAAGTGTTATTAGTCGAATAGGCTATAGGCTAGTCGATTAATACTTAGGTGTAGTTGACTAGGTCTCGCTATAGTAAGTTGGGTTCTCGGATTGTGTTACAGTAGTCGACTAGGTATTTGGTATAAATAGTCGACTAATACTTGGTTCTAGTCGACTAATGTCGGGTTCTGACAGTTTTTAAATATGATTCTGTTTTCAGTTTGGATTGGATCCGGATTTTCTTCTTTCTCTGAAGCGGTGCTGATTGGATTGTTGAAGTTTGTGTTGGACTAGGATCATTCTAAATGCTTATATAAATCCCTTGGGGGTGGCCTTTTAAAGATGTGTCAAGAATTCAAGAGAAATTCAGATTTTCATCATTGAGAGTTGTGAGAGAGAGATCTTATAACTCTTGTATTTTCTTCTCTGTTTTCAATAAAGATTTCTCCCTTCTCCCTGTGGACGTAGGCACATTGCCGAACCATGTTAAATCTGGTGTTCTTTGGTTGTGTGGTGATTTAGTCTGAATTGCTTGCTAGTGGTAGATCTTCTACGCTTCCGGTTCTGCTACCGAGTCTTTAACTCGGTATTTCTCTGTTGTTTGATTGGTGATAGGTCACAATAATTGGTATCAGAGCGATGGCTAGTAAGAGGACCACGACAACCAAGTTCGAGTTGGAGAAATTCGACGAGAAGTCCAACTTCTTGTTGTGAAAGATGCGAGTAACATCGTTGCTCGTGAAAGAGGACACACACAAGACCCTGCTTGTTATTGAGAAGAAGCCATCGAAGATGGATGATGATGAGTGGAACGACATCGACTTCCGTGCAAAGATGATGATCGTACTGTGCCTATCAGACGAGGTCCTCTACTGAACGAGGAGACAACGCTGGTCTTTGGTGTAGGTTGGAGAGCCTCTACATGACGAAGAGTTTGTCGAACAAGCTCTTCATGAAGAAGCAGTTATACAGTCTTCGGATGAAGGAAAGTACGCCTATTTTACAACATCTCAATGCTTTTAATTGAATTTTAAGCCACTTGTTGGCTCTAGAGGTTAAGCTAGAAGAAAAAGACAAAGCTCTTATGTTACTCTTTTATCTTCCATCAAGTTATGGCCACTTGAAAAACACATCATGTATGGTAAGGAGACTTAGAGTTAGAAGATGTCAGACAGATGCTCCAGAACAACGAGTTGATAAAGAAGACACATTCTACGGAGGAGACTTCAGGATTAGTTGTCAAGGGCCAGAGGAGAAGATCAAAAGGTAGGGGACCCGAAAGGGATTCAGAGACTTTTAGCAGTTTTCTTGCTATTTTTGCAAAAAATCAGGGCACATAAAGAAGAACTGTATGAAATACAAGAAGATGCTAAAGAGAAAAGGCGGCAAGAATTCTGATGGGGGCTAGTACCAGTGGAAAGTCATATCAAGCTGGGGTTGTCGAAGAAGCAGATGAGGATTCATGTGATGTCTTGAAGGCTGAGTCAGGAAAAGGTAAATATTCAGATACTTGGTTACTTGACTTGGGGTGCACATACCACATGTGCCCAAAAGGGATTTGTTCAGTGCTTACAAGCCTTATGAGGAGAGGCTCTGTCCTGATGGATAACGACACTGGTGTGCATGATTATTGGCATCGACAACATCCATACGAGGATGTTTGATGGACATGTTCAAACCTCAGAACGTTCGACATGTTCCGGATTTAAAGAAGAATCTTTTTTCGTTAGGAGCTTTGGAAGCTCGAGGGTATAAATTTTCTGGTGCAGATAGAAGAATCAAAGTTACCAAAGGTTCCATGAATTCTCAAAAGAGAACGGACAACAAACTTGTACAAGTTGACAAGAGGCATTAATTATTATTGGTGATGCTTCAACAACAATGGAGAAGGTGGATGCTACAAGACTTTAGCACAGCATCTTGGACCATAAGCGAGCGGGGTCTTCAAGCTTTACACAAAAAGAGTGCTCTATACAGGTATCAAATATTGCAAACTGATCTTTGTAAATTTTGCATCATGGTAGGCAACGAAGAGTAGCTTTCTCTATATCACAACACAAGATAAAGGGCTTGCTAGATCTCATACACACGGATGTGTGGGGCTTTCGCCAGTAGCATCCATTGAGGGTGTTAGGTACTATGTTACTTTCATAGATGATTTTTCAAAAAAAGTTTTGGTATACTTCTGAAGTAGAAATCGAAAGTATTTTAGAAGTTCAAGGAGTGAAAAACTATGGTGGAAAATTCGACGGGGTGGAAGGTGAAAGTCTTGAGGTCCGATAATGGAGGGAGTATGCCTCCAAAGAATTCAAAGTTTACTTAGCAAGTAAGGGCATCGAACGCTAGCTAAGTATTTCAGGGCGACCAGAACAGAATGGAGCAGCAGAGCGCATGAATCAGATACTTACAGAGCATGCCCGCAATATCAGATTACATGCTGACATGTCAGAAGGATTTAAGCAGAGGCGGTGAATCATGCGAGTTATCTGGTAAACAAGTCACCATCAACAGCTATTGACTTTCAAATCCCAGAGGAGATATGGTGAGGAGAGTCTGTGGACTATTTGATGAGGACATCACGCAGTACCCATTTATCTTTTCATGCCTTAGGCTTATTCAGAGGATTTGTATTTTGTTTCAGCGATTTTGCATTTTGTTTCAGTTTTATTTGTAGTAGGTGTTTTAGCTTTATTTGTGTTCCTTGTGGGCGTTTAGTACCACATCGGTTATTTTCCAGTAGTCATCTTTGTAAAGCCTATATAAGGCCCCTAAACTATTGTATGAGACAATGATTGAATGATTAAAATTTTCACAAATTATCTGGCTTAATTCTTGAGTGTTTTGCTCTCGAGTTTTGGGGTGAGAAGCTCGTGTAAGGGTGTGAAAACCCAAAATCTTATTCTGTTCTCAAATTGAAATTTGGTTACGATTTGAAGGTGATTGCGATCCAAGTTGGTATTACATCATTTTGGTATCAGAGCACTGGTTTTCAATCCCCTTAAATATTGTTTTTTCAAATTTTCTTCCAGTCTCCAAACCCTAGATCTATATTCCAGATCCATTCAAAAAAAAAAAGAAAAAAGAAAAAAAATTACAGTGAAAAAAACCCTCGAAAAATCCCAATTCCAGGCCACACTGTTCATCTTCTTCTCTGAAAATTCCCAAAGAAAAAAAATTGCAGTGAAAATTTCCTGAAAATTCCTAATCAGCACTGTTCATCATTTTCTCTAACCCGCCGCCGCTAACCTTCGACACCACAACATCAGCCAGATCACCGCGCCATCACCATCGACGTCCTCCGCCGCCTCCGACAGCCACGTCCACCATCTTTGCCAGAGGAACCACCACCCTCCGCCAGCCCCGCCACTTCCATCAACTCCGTCGTCGTCTTCGTCGTCATCTTGGCCATCAGTCTTCGGCATTAGATTTCCACTGGTCTACAAATCCACTCCAACAGACCTCGTCGTCGTTCCTTCTCGCCACTGCGACCTCACCAGGCTGACGCCCGACGAGGCCTCCTCGCTTCCTCTGCCGTCGACGATTTTCTCAGGCAGCAAAATCACCTACAAGCTTCACCACCACTGCTCCTCAGTCGCCGCCATCAACGCCTCGAGTACCAGCGAGGCCTCCTTCTTCGTCAAGCACCTGCGAGATCGTCGAAGGTCTTCTTCTCCGCCACCGCAATCGGAGCGTCGCCTTCGCCTGTCGCCACCAACGTCAGATCCGGGCACCAACGCCTGCTCTTCTCCGGCGCCTCCGACTAAAGCACGACGCCGGTCAGATCTTTCCCCTCCTTCTGTCGTCATCTAGATCCAACGCCGACGAAGCTCCCCATAGCGTCTCCTCCGAAGAATTCCACCACCGCCCCGATCTTCCTTCATCAACATCCTCACCGCTGCAGCATCCCTCAGTCACTGTCGCCGTGCATAGGGCCAAGCCCTAAGGGCAGATCGAAGGAGGTGAACGGGCTCGCCGGCGCTCCCCGGTCCTCGTCTTCATCCTCATCTATGCCCAACCGCATCATCGCCGACGATCTCTGACGCCGTCGTCATCATTTTCGTCCTTACCTCCGCTCGACGAAGCCGTCGTCGCCGAAGATCGCCATCCCTGCCCCCTCTTCTTTCCTGCCCTCGCCGACGGCCATCCACGACTTGCCGCCAACTCCTCCTCCAGAATTGGTGGACTGACCGTCGTCCTTGTCGTCGGGGGATCCTCGCCGGCGATAGCTCCAGACCGTCGACATCGCATTGCCACCGCCACCTTCGTTCCACCCTTGCCCTAGCCAGCGCGAAAAGAAAAAAAAGGGATCGGGTGAAGGTCCAAACCCGATTAGGTTTAAGAAGAGTCAGGTCGGGTCGCGGGTCCGGGTTGGGCAGTTCAAACCCAAACCCGACCCGATTCACTTAAGCGACGTCAGCGCTGACGTCAGCGATCAACTCAACCGGGTATTTCACTGAGTTGACTCAGTCCAGATCAGTCCAGTTCGTTCCTGACTCAGTCCAGAATCGCAGCATCACTTCAGACGGCCATTCAGGGTTCGTTTCAAGTCCAAATCGAGCCGTTTTCGAGGCAGTGGATTTATGACAACCAGCACTACGCTCCTACAGCAGTCACAATCTGGTTCAAGCTCCGAACGTCTTCCAGATTCAACTCAGTAGATCAGCGCACCACAGTTCACAGCTTGTTTCTGCCCCGATTCGGGACCGATTTGCGCCATTCTCGAGGCATCCAACTTCCACTTCTTATCATCGCTGTCTAAGAATCTTGTGGGCGATCTCAACTCTTCAGTGTGAGTATTTCTCTGAGGAATCTTCGAGAATTTTACGATTGGGCGTGAACGACTCCACCTCAGGTGATATCATAACTTGACCTGATTCGTTACTGTTAGATTACTTGCAACTACTATATGGATTGCTACAATTTATTGGTTGAAATGCTATTTGCTTTGATCTAGTGGTTGCATCTTTTCATCATTTTAGGAATGCATTTTTTCTTGACATTTAAAGCTTAAACTTTAGGGTATTTTTTGTTTAGTGCATACATTTAGTTTAATTGACTCTAGGGCTATCCACTGCATCTGCTTGTTTGCCTGAGCCATCATGACTAATCAGCATTATAGGGATTCCCACTTAGACCAGCTACACAATCTCCATCAGGGTCATATGTCCGTTCATGATTACATTGTCATATTTAAGGACTTAACCATCGTAGTGAAGTGAGAGAGCACCCTTCTGAGACTCTGACTAGGTTTATTTGGGGTTTACGGCCTAAAATAAAACGTGCTATGATTACTGGCCCCTATGACTTAGACAGTGTTGAAGATGCCTTTGATGTTGCATTAAGATTGGACTTAACTTTCAAAACGCTAGTCAATGCCAAGGTCAGATGTTCTAAATGTAAGGGATATGGACATTATGATTATCAGTGCCCCTCAAAGAGTCAACATGTTAGAAATGTGCCCACTGATGAAGTTGACTCGAAGGTTATTGGGAATGTCCAAGTTTCTTCTAAAACTGTTAACATAATTGAAGACATAGCAGTTGATTCTGTCACACAGATTATCGATGAAATTCACATGTCTTCTGATAGTACCAATGATGACGTGGACGAGATAGTTGAGCCTAATATACCCACTGTGCCAAACCAGCCATTCGAGTCTCCTTGTGTTGAACCTAATTTTATAGTTATTCCTGTCAATTCATCTTTTAGGGAGTCACCTGAATTTCTTGCCAAGGTCTAGCAAATGGTTTCTAATACTTCTTTTTCGGGTTGTTTAGAGTTTGTGTCCGAGTCCCGTGTACCTCCATCGTTAGATGTGTGTCCTTCTAGGCATATTATATCTCTCATTCTCCCATCGTTAGGAGTTATGCTTAGAATACCTACTGCATTGCATCTGTCTGTTGCACATATTGATGATATCACTAGGCTGATAGCAATTGGCAATAACACCTACAAATTTGCTGCATACCCATATAGTATTTTGCAGGAATTTACAGTTGATAATAGGGTGATGGTTATGAGTCACTCTAAGGCCACGAGAAAGTTGCACGCTTGGCGTAAAGATTTCAAAATGACTCCTAAGAGGATTGCGTACATTGCTTTCGAGTTAGATAGCCGTGGGATTCTGGTATCAGCTCCGTCTTCAGCCAGGATGATGCGCCTCACTCTACTCTCTGTGCCTTGATCGTGCTGCTATCTTCCACAACCGATCTGTCATGGAGACCAGCTCCTCCTCCGCCACCATGGTCTTGACATGATGTACCCATGCTGCTGTCACGACAACCGCCCTGGCCCGATTGAGATGCTTCATGAGGAGAGTCCTCACTCGACAGGGTCAAGTTTCTCCCACCCCGAGGGAATTGATGAGGACATCGCGCAATACCCATTTATCTTTTCATGCCTTAGCTTATTCAGAGGATTTTGTATTTTGTTTCAGCGATTTTATATTTTGTTTCAGCTTTATTTGTAGTAGGTGTTTTAGCTTTATTTGTGTTCCTTTGTGGGCGTTTAGTACCACATTGTTATTTCCCCAGTAGTCCTCTTTGTAAAGCCTATATAAGGCCCCTTAAACTATTGTATGGGACAATGATTGAATGATTAAAATTTTCACAAATTATCTGGCTTAATTCTTGAGTGTTTTGCTCTCGAGTTTTGGGGTGAGAAGCCCGTGTAAGGGGTGAAAACCCAAAATCTTATCCTGTTCCCAAGTTCAAATTTTGGTTACGATTTGAAGGTGATTACGATCCAAGTTGGTATTACATCACTATTCAATCTTAAAGATTTTCGTTTGCCTGGCCTATAGTTTGGTTGATAGTAAAAAAAGGAAAAAACTGGAGTTCAAGTTTAAGAAATGTATCTTCATCAGATTCACTAAAGGAGTCAACATTTCAGACTTTGAGATCCCGAGACAAGAAGCGCCTTTACAGTAGAGATGTGATCTTTGACGAAGAATCAATGTGGCAAGAAAGTCAGAAACGGAGGATAAAGCGCAAGGTGGAGCTTCAGACAGTTCAGCGAAAACTCAGGAAAAGAGAATTGAGTTCTTAGAGAGTCCTAAAATGTTCGAATGGTCAGAAGAGGACTCCTCAGATTCAAATGGAGACGAACAGGAAGCTACTCAAGAGCAACCTAGACCGTTGAGGCAGTCAGTCAGAGTACGGTGCCACCAACAAGGTATGACTGGGAAGATGATCATGTCTCTTTTGCATTGTAACAGAAACATGTTAACTTAAATAGTTACAGGGAAGCGATCGAGGCAGATGATCACGATAAGTAGATTACATCTATAGAGTAGGAGATGGAGTCTTTGAATAGAAACCAAACATGAATATTAGTCGATCTTTCAAAGGACTCCAAGGTAATAGGTTGCAGATGTGTCTTTCGAAAGAAGGATAATAAGCACAACAATGTAAGTTAGTTGCCAAGGGATATGCTCAAAGGAGGGTATTGACTACAATGAGATCTTATGTATTCAAGCATACATCTATTCGGTTGTTATTGGCGATAGTTGCTCAATTTGATCTAGAGTTGGAGCAGATGAACGTTAAAATAATATTTCTGCACGATGAGCTGGAGGAGAAGATATACATGAAACAATCTGAAGGTTATATTCAGGAAGATAAAGAAAACACTGTCTGTCTTCTAAATAAGTCCCTCTATGGACTTAAGCAATCTCCCAGGCAGTGTATAAACGATTTGACTCTTTCATTATCAAGGTCAGATACAACGTGAGTATGATAGCTGTGTCTATTTTTAGTAGAGTGATAATCTGACATATTTGTCATATGTGGATGATATACTGATTGCTGCGAGAATAAGACACATGTTAAGAAGCTTAAAGCTCAGCTCAAGAAGGAATTTGACATGAAGGATTTGAGAGAAGCTAGGAAGATCTTAAGTATGGAGATCACTTGAGACAGAAATTCAGGCAGACTTTGGCTATCGCAGGAGAACTATGTTCTCAGGTGTTGGAGAGATTCAACATGGTAGAAGCAATATCAGTCACTATTTTTTTTGGCAGGTCACTTCAAATTATCCTCCAAGCAGTGTCCACACATCACCAAAGAGGAGGAGATGTCTCGCGTACCATATGCTAGTGCGGTAGGATCACTCATGTATGCTATGGTCTCCATTAGGCCTGACTTAGCCTATGCAGTTAGTATAATAAGTCAGTTCATGTCAAATTCAGGAAGCAACATTGAGAAGTAGTGGAGTGAGTGCTATGATATCTGCGAGGGACTGCCAGACTAGGCTTGGTGTTTAGAGATTAAAAAGGGTAAGCCTAGAATATTGTAAGGCTATGTTGATGCAGATTATGCAGGAGATCTTGATCAGTAAAGATCTATGATGGACTATGTGTTCACAGTAGTTTAGTGCGTCATTAGTTGGAAGGCAAAGTTGCAAGATACAGTTACTCTTTCAACGACAGAGACAGAGTACATGGCTGCAGTTAAGACATCAAAGGAAGCTTTGTGGTTGAGAGGATTGGTTGAGATGTTCAATATCACACAAGATTCAGTCCGGGTTCATTGCGACAGTCAGAGTGCGATTCATCTCACTAAGGATCATAGGTCACAAGCGGATGAAACACATTGATGTGATGTATCACAAGATAGTCAGCGGATTGTGGATGATAAGGTGATCAATTTGGTAAAGATCAGCATGAAGAAGAATCCAGCGGATATGATGACGAAGACCATCCCTGAAGAAGTTCAGAACATCTCTGAACTTCATCAAGGTTCTTCAAAGGTAAAGTGGAGAACGAGTTCTTGGGAGGGAGCCATATGAAGTCACAAAAAGGGAGAGAAAGCAAGGCGTATGAAGCAAAGGTCCAATTTCTACGGAGGGACTCAATGAACATGAGTCAAGGTGGAGATTGTTAGTATTTAGAGTACCTCATATTAATTGGAGAAGATCAAGGTTCAGGTGGAGGTGTTTCAAGCTTCACAAATCAAGTACGAACATGTGCAGTCTTTGTGCATGTTGATTAGTCGACTAATAAGTGCTATTAGTCGACTAGGTTATAGGTTAGTCAACTAATACTTGAGTGTAGTCGACTAGGCCTCGCAACAGTAAGTTGGGTTCTCAGATTGTGTTACAATAGTCGACTAGGTATTTGGTATAGTCGACTAATACTTGGTAATAGTCGACTAATGTCAGGTTCTGGTAGTTTTCAAAAATGGTTTTTGTTTCCTGTTTGGATTAGATCCGGGCTTTCTTCTTTCTCTGAGACGGTGCTGATTGGATTGTTGAAGTTTGTGTTGAATTAGGATCAGTCTAAGTGCCTATAACCCCTTGGGGGTGGCCTTTTGAAGGTGTGTCAAGAATTTAAGAGAGATTCAAATTTCCACCCTTGAGAGTTGTGAGCGAGATCTTCTTGTGATTCTTGTATTTTCTTCTTTGTTTTCAATAAAGATTTCTGCCCTCCTCTCTGTGGACGTAGGCACATTACCGAACCACGTTAAATCTGGTGTTTTTTGGTTGTGTGGTGATTTAGTCTTAATTGCTTACTAGTGGTAGATCTTCTACGCTTTCGCTGTCAAGTCTTTAACTCGGTGTTTCTCTGTTGTTTGATCGGTGATAGGTCACAACACTTCATGCACATATCTCTTTTATGTGTGCGCATGTATGCTACGCACATGATCTATTTCATCCATTCAAGTTGGCATGTGCAATATTCCATAATTACTATAATATCATAAATAAAGCTTGGTTTCTTTTTCCTGCAAAGAAGCCACCTTCTAATAAGTCAGTATTTTGTCTTACAGTGTAATGACATTAGTTGGATCCAAAGTATCCATCTCTTTGGATCTGGGCACATAAGTTTGGGATTGGATATTTAAGAATTTTTATTACCGTACCAGATATTTTTTTGTTTGTGGGTTCATGACTTCCAATAGACTCTAGTATTTGTTGTTGATTTAACTCTTCTTGAAGAGGAGCCTGATGCGACATGCAAATAGAATAAAGTAAACAAATGTTGTAAGAATAAACTTCATTGCTTGCACACTTCATACATTTGCTTAACCAATGGCATGCCCCTAATTTACATTTGATTTGGCTTGATTTTGTACATCAAATATTTGAAGAACAGGGCAGACCGTTTGAGCTTGTATTTGATTCCAATTTTGAGACATTTGGCTCCACTTTAGCAAATGGTGGTCCATACTTTGGGATTTGGTTTTTGGATTTGTGTGTTTGGTCCCTTAGCAACATGGAGTTTATGTTTGGATTTTGGAGTTCTGAATTTGATCCCTTCTGGCAATATGGATGTTTTTGATCCTTCTCTCTCTCTCTCTCTCTCTCTCTTCTCTCTCTGATTTTTGATTCCTTTAGCAAGACAGTCAAACTTTGGATTCATTTGAACTTTGAGCTTTTGGATTTGCTTCTTTTAGCAACATGTAAGGGGACATTTGAATTTTTTAACTTTTAGATATAGTCCATTTTAGCGGCATGGAGGTCAAACTTTGAAGTTTTTTATTGATCTCTTTAAGCCTTGTAGCGATCCATATTAGTTTGAATCTTATCCCTTTTTGAGACATCAGAGTCAATGTCTGAACTTTCAAGCAACATGGAGGTCAGTATTTGCATTTTGGAAATTTGAAATTGGCCTTCTTTTGGAGGCATGAAGGTCGATATGTGTATTTTGGATTTGATCCATTTTAGTGATATGGAAGTGTTATGACAGAAATTTGAAGAAGAATATAGATCACAAGAATATACTTCACTGATTTATTTGATCAGTCACAAAACCAAATTTTACATAAACTCACAAAATTTCTCTCATGGAACCTCTCAAAACTACTAAAAATCTATCAAAGACTATCATAAACCATACACAACTGAAACTAATCTCCAATATTTATATTAATCAGAAATAACAAAGAGTCCTACTTCTAATCAAATAGGGACTCATGATCCTAGAGTAACTTGGATTACTATTCAACTTAGAACTCAAATAAAAGGAAACACCTGAAAAAAGAAACATAAATAAGAAAGAATCCAACTTGGACTCTATTTTATTTTGAGTCAAATTTAAGAGGAAGGTTGGCATTTGTATTTTGGATTTTCCAACTTCTGGATTGGTCTATGTTAAGGCCGACATTTGAACTTTGGTTTACCCAAAAACTAAGGGTCGAGAACTCGAAGGGTTTGCCCGTTTCTTTAGTTTCAACATGTTTCATTTTACGTTTCAATTTCAGTTTCCGTGTATATAAACGTGTAGTTGTTTTTGATTATTTGCATATATAATGTGCAAAAGCATATAATATGAATATAAAGCTACGTGGAATGTTCAATCAGCAGAAGCGAACTTCGGACACTAACCAATTAACACAAAAGTTAACCAAATAATCCAAAGCAATATCAAAACCATCAATTTAAAGTTAAATTAAGATTATAATTAAAATTAAATAAAAATATCTAGTATGTTGTTGATTATGGAAATTAGGATAACCTATTTCGTGATGCCCCAGTTAAAACAATTGGGATGGTCATTAGACGTTGAAGGGGGTATGAATTTATTAATTAGGAAGATTACATTTTCCTTCTTTCTCCCTTTGATTTTAAATCTTTTTGTGGGTTCTGGTTTGTTTCACCTAAACTTCCTAAAACCATCGTAATGGCCGAAACTTAGCAATGCCAAAATTACATGTCAGTTTCAGACTCGTCTTTGTTGAAACTTATACGAGATGGCCGAAACTGAGACGAAGTATGCAGAACCTCATACCTTGCAGAAAACACATGAAGAATATGTCTCAACTAAATACATTAAATTTGGAAACGAAAAATATATAGCTTGATTAAATGGGTCTTAAGCGGGGATCAAGCTCTAAACCCAGAACCACCCGTTTAATAAACAGGTTAGGTGGGTCAGTCGACCTATTTATGACCCAAACTTACAATTATGGGCCTGGCAACTGAGTCAGGTTATAATTGCCACCCTTGCAATGATATTAAGTCGTTCTCTCAAAAAACAAAGGAAGAAAAAGAAAAAGAAAAAGAAAAAGAAAAAAAGGAACAAAGAAGATAAATCTGTTCGATGCTCTATCCAATCAAGAGTACAAGATAGATAAAGAGAGAGACTCGCTTCATACAAGGAAGAGTTTAGCCTTCAAGTCCAACCCCAATCGTCTGTAACATTATTTTTGTTCTCACTCAAAAAGATTTGATAGTGGGCTTTGTGTTGATGAATTAAATTCTTTTTAAGCTGATTATCCTTCAATTAGGATAACTTTAGAATATGAATATGGTTCGAACCCCCCTATGGTTCAAATTTTGGATAAGGAGAAATTATCACATCATCAAAGCAATCATTCTCATGTTGGGTTGTTTGTCTGAGTATGTAGGGAAGACGGATTGAAAAATACATGATTCAGTCCTAGGATGGTGCATATTGCCAACGTGTTCTCATTTTAGCAAATTTTCTCAAATCTTCAGTACAGTGAAATAACACGCAGTAAAATTGTCATAAACTTGATCACATTGGACTTTCTACTTCCCCCCTTTTATTCTTTTACTCCTTTTGCCTTTCCTCTTACTCTCTTTTTCTTTTTTTATTCCAAAAACTCAGCACACTTCGAATAATCTGATCAATCGGATCACCCATAATTGATCCTCTAGGAATGATCAAATCTGCTGTAGATGATGATTGAATGCCCTGTATAGGAGAAATTGAGCTGAACATAGCCCAGTCTTGAAACAGTTGTACTGTATGGGTGTAAATACTTCAATAACCCATTAAGAACAGTTGAACCAGCATGATGAATGTAGCTTAGTCTTGAAACAATTGCATTGAATGGGTGTAAATACTTCAATGACCCAGTAAGGCTAGTTGACTTCATGTCAAAATCAGCATGATGATGAAATGCAAAATGACCAAATACCCTCTTAGCAAAATGACAATTAACTCGTGAGTCGCTAGGATTATTTTGGGGGCATCAATTTATCTCTCCCCGTTGGTGACTTAAACAAGGGACCATTTAGATAAACGAGTAAGAGTTTGTTATTCTTACCATAACAAAGTAGGGTAAATGGGGAGGGTAAATGGATTTATCCTTGTCCATTGCCACTCCTAGTTTCAAGGCCTGTTAGCTGGGGGGCAAACGGATGCAGATAATCTGCGGATATCCGCATCGCAAAAAGTGTGATTTCGGATATGTAAAATTCGTATCCGGGCATATATAGATACGGATTTTGAAAATGTTATGGATACAAATACTGCTACGTTTTAAGACCCGGATACAGATACAAATACGAATACCTGCATATGGATGAATACCTTTTTGGACACAGATATCCACATTATAGATGTGGATATGGATGTGGATATCTGCATACGGATGCTTATACAAATATCCACATAGAAATTGTGATTTCCTTTTTTTTACTTTTTAGTTGAGAAATTCCTTGATTTGTATGAATAAATTGTTTTGTTGAAGAATGATGATTGTAGGATATGCAACCCAATAAAATTCTTTTCCTTTCAACTTATGTTGACTTAGTTATTTAATTTAATTAAGAAAAATTACTTGCTTCTCTCTTCTCAATTTTATCATAGTACTTTGTTATTGCATCACATTTTATATTTTTTTAATGAGGTAAATTGTGAAATAAGCATATCCGTTTAGTCTATCCGTAACCGTACCGTTTCCCACATATTCGATTCATATTCATATCTGATTCACTAATATCTGATTCGTATCCGATATCTGATTTTGGCGGATATGGATATTAATTTTTATATCCGTCAATATTCGTATTCAAAAGTTGGAAGCGGATATCGATATGATAAAACTATATCCGATTCGTATTCGATCCGTTTGGACCCTTACCTGGTAGTCAATTAAAGGTGTTGAGTGGAATTAGATTAATTGTCCTAATGGAACATTTAAGGAGAATATTTTAAGTAGAACATTACGGCATTCTAGAATAGTTGGAATTGGGATTGGAACTGAAAGCTTGAACTTTTGATAACATGACACCTTATTTTATTTATCTTAAAAAAGTATCTAATTAAGCCAATGCCATTTAATTATGACATACTAACATAAATAAACTATTTCAATGATACTAAATAAAAATGCTATTAATGAAAATTGGTAAATAAAGTTAATCGTTAAAAATTAAAATTAATCATTAAAATTTAAAATTAAACATTAATGGTATTAATAATTAATTATTAATATTAACTATTTCTAATGATAATGTCATGAATAATTTTTGTGGAGAGGGAGATCTTCATTATTCATTATAATAAACATAATATTTATTTATTTATTTTATTAATAACAATTAATTAATAATAACCATCAATAAAAAATAAACATTACTATCACTACTAATAAATAATTATTAACATTAATTATTAATAAAAAATAATTATTTATAATTTTGTTAGGGGATATTAATAATTAGTTATTAATAATAAATATTTATTATTAGTAAAATTAATCATTAACCATGGGTAATGCTATTAGTAGATAATTATTAATATCCATTCATAGAAATTAATCAACAATAATTATGAAGATTAGATGAACAATAATAACAATAATTAATCTCTAATAATAATGCTCCAGTCAGGAGAGAGATTGAGAAGGGATTTGGGTGGAGATAGTTCCACTTTGGCCCCAGGTGTTCCACCCATTTGGATTGTGATAGTTTGTTTCTGTGTGTTCGGGGGGGAGGGGTTTTTTTTGTTTTTTTTTGGGGGGGGGGGGGGATGAGGGTGGGTAACACCAAAAACTTTCCCAAGATATCCAGCTCCACCTACAAGTTCTAATTGTGACTAAACCCTCTCAACATAGATCCCTCCTAGGAATGACCATATGATTACTTGACGTGATGAAAACCACACTATAGTTGTGTTTGCGTTGCTTCCAGTAAGTTCTTTCACTGCTTTTAAGGCAGACACACTGTTTTTATTTCACAAAAGATTGCATGTCTTGTAATCTCTTTAAAAGGGGACTTTTTGGACAAGTACAAGTCAAAGAACTGCGGTTTAAAGAAAGGCAAATTTTCTGAGCTTTATAGACCATCTATGTGGTCTCTCTTTCTGCCCTGTTCTATTTTCTTGAATGATTCCCACACAATTTGGCCTCTAACTGAATTCTTCTTTATATTTCTCTGTTTTTTTTTTATTGAAAATGTCTATACTTCCTCGGTACATTCTTATCCGAACTTCTTCCAAGAAATTTACTCTTAATATTTCTTGCGCAGCACTTAATATTTGAAACTATCAAGTATTTTAACTGTACAAAAGTCATTTCTATAAAGCGCTTTTAGATCATTGTTTTTTCAAAAGGACCTATCAAAAAGTAGAAACATCACCAAACACACCTTATATACTTTATGATTCTTACACAAAATCTGTTTTAGCCAGAATTATTCAATCTGGTGGCTAATCATATATGACATCCTCTTGTTACATATTTGCAATCAATATCATCTTTTGACTGCAATACAGAAGATTTTCCAGTTGACCATCTTTCACTATTTCATTAACATGATTCCTTGAGGTCACATCTAAGTTTATCGAGAGAATCATGTCCTGTCTTCAGTAGTGACTTAATTCTTATCTGATAAAAAAAAAAAAAAAATCAAAACATTACATTTTCCAGCACTTTAATCCAACATGAACTGAAAATGGTTCTTAATAGTATCAGATGCTTTGTATTGGTTATTATCGTTTATTTAGTTCTGAATTCCCATCTTATTTTTTGTGGGTTGCTAGCTCCTGAGATCTGCAACAAAAAGAAAAAAGAAAAATGAACAAAGAATCACCAATATGAGGGATTCCCATGCCCCGCCCATATTCTTGTTGAGTATTTTATTGATTTGTTCTGTATATTTGACATATGATGAAGAAGTTGACATATAATGAAGAAGTATTGTATTTAGGTTTGTATTCCTGTTGGCAGATGTATTCTATTCTTTATTTTAAACACTTACATTCTAGAAATTTCTATATAATAGACTTCAAAACTTGTCTACTACCTTTAATTGTATGTGACAGTATTGATGCCTTTGGCTTGCTTGTTCCATGGTGGTCATGCTAAGAGGTACTGTACCTCTCCATTATTGTAGGTTACAGGCTGCTATAGATTGGAGCAAATCTAAACCATGGCAGGCTTGCCACGCTATCTAATTTCCTGCCTACACACTGGAAGACTTGCTCTTTTGGCAATAATGGTGTCTGGTGGAATCGTGTTACAAGTTCTGGTGAGCAATGATTTTAAAGGTTATCCTTCTCACATTTTTTTTGACGGTAGAGATTGAGAACCTCACTTCTCCTTTTTTTTGTTGTTGAACTTAGGCTGTAGTTGGAACTTGAACCTGGGTCTCCTCACAACCCACTGCCACCCCCTTTACCGGTGAGTCAGGCCTCACTGGCTCACCCCTCCTTTTTTGGGAGAAGTAAATTCCTTCTTTATTGACACTCTTCAAGACTTGTACGCATCGCCATTCCTGTCACAGTCAAGCACCTTACCAATCTGGTCCCAGCTTGCTGATTTACAATTCTTTTGAGGATAAAGATGGGGAAGTCCACCCCTCCCCTTTTTAAGGGCCGGAAATCCCTCCTTAGTGGCACTCTCAAGCACTGAAACTATGGCCAACCTTGTCATAGTCAAGCACCTTACCAGCATAGCTAATTTTGTTGTTCTCACTGTTTCTCCAGCAATTTAGATGATAGATCTTACATGTCTCTCTTGATGATGCAGGCATGTGCTTTATACAATAACTGGTGGCCTATGTTAACAGGTAAGATATATACCAACTTTATAGCCACGTCATAAATTGAGCTAATATCCAGCTGCAACAGATTATGGTCAAATCTACATTGCATATCATCCAAAGTAAGTGTCCACACTATTGGCATATTCCACAATCTCTGAAACGCTCGAGGACAAGAAGCATGTCAAATAACACTAATATAGTATCACTGGAGAGGACAAAACAGTATACAACTCTTTTACGATAGTAGATGCACATATAATAAAAATAAAAGATACATGACGTGAGATGAGGAGAAAACGATAAGCTACCTATTACCATAGGGAGACAGCAAGTTCTCACCCATGAGAGGATGTAACTTGCTCTGTGAAGTCACCAATTCTAGTTAACTGGTTTTGTCAAGCTGTTTCTAGACATTTGGACTATTGTGTCACTTTAAGAAAATCAACCTCCATTTGATATTCATTTCATAAGGTGGCTGGCAGTGGAGGCATTGCTTTGGGTTCCTATAACTTCAACTCTAGTGGCTCTTCAAGTCATTAGGACATGGTACTTCTTCATTGAAAAGCACATGGCAGTTTGCTTTGACGTATTAGTACCTGTTTCACCATTCCCGTCTTTTTATTGAAAAGTCATCAACGAGTTCTGAAATGAAGGATTCAAGATAGCATATGACACCCGGACTTGTTTGGAGTTGGCAACAGTTGAAGATGGCTACAACAAAGCAAGTGCGTAAATATTTGTCCTTGAAGTAAGGAGATGATTGTCACTTCATCTCAACGCCACACTGAATGATTGAAACTTGGCACTCAAGGCAATCAAGAAGATATCAACAGCTTTTAATGTTACATTTAGGTAAGATAAATCTTGTTTAGTGTTCAAGAAAACGTAATAGGAAATTCAAAGTGGTTGGCTGCCTTTGAAACTAGAGTCTGCTCCCTTGTGTTATTGGAAAATGTTTTTTTTTTATAGGAGGAGCAGTGTTGTTGTCATCATCCATCCATCCATATATATGGGAGTTGCAGGCCATAAGTGAAACCTGCTAATCTGATATGATATTTTGGATATTTTAGGTTTTGGATTTCAAATGTCTGAAGACCTTATTGGATCGACTTGGTTTCTGCTGGTTCCAAATTGTCTATGTTTTTCGATATAACAATATATGTAGTTAAGGTAAAAATTTGTATTTGTCGCGTCAAATTCACTGTACGGGAGATGATTTTTTGTTTGCGGATTCATGGCTTCCAATTGACTCAAAAGTCTATTGTTAATTATCTTCTTTGAAGAGGAATCTTCTATAAAGAGTTACTATGCAAAAGAAGCATCAAAAGAGAAACTCAATTTTATTTCATTTTAGTAAGAGTGTGACTTAATCAAGGCCATACCCTTAGTGTATAAATGGTAAATAAAATTAAAAAAAGAAGTAACAAGTCAATTTTTGTCCCTTTTTAATGATGTGGAGGTCGATCTTTAGTCTGCATTGGTTTTTGGCCCCTTTTAATGACATGGAGGTCAATATTTGATTTTATCCCTTTTAACAACATGGAGATTGGTATTTGATTTTAGACAATTTTTTGTCCCTTTTAGTGATGTAGAGGCTGATCTTTGGATTGTATTTGATTTTGTCCATTTTAACGTTGCAGAGGTCAAAATTTGATTTCATTCCTTTAATGACGTGATGGTCGGTATTGGCTTTTGTCCTTTTTAGCAACATGAAGGTTGGAATTTGATTTGATTCCTTTTAGAGACGCGATAGTCAAAATTTGGGTTGCATTTTGTTTTTGGTCTTTTTTAGTGACGTGGAGGTCAAATTTGATTTGTAGATGATTTAGTCCCTATTAGTGATGTGGAGGTTGATCCTGGTTTGAATTTGAATTTGATTTTTTAGTAACATGGAGGCCAGTATTTGATTTGTATCGTATTTTGGTCCCTTTTAGTGACGTGGAGGTCAGTCTTTCGTTTTTGGTCCCTTTTAGTGACATGGAGGTCGGTATTTGGTTTTGTATTCCTCGAACACATTTGTTGTGTCCGAAGAGATGTAATTTGTTAGTGAGTGTTTTGACGACTAAGTGTTAATAGATTTTTGAACATATTAGTCATGTCTGAAGATACTGCTAATTGTTAGGAGATTTTAAACACATTAGCCACGTTCGAAGAGATAGCTAAGTGTAGGAGATTTTTGAACAATTAGCCATGTTTGAAGAGGCGGCTATTTGTTAGACAATTTTTGAAAACTTTTAACCATGTCCAAAAAGAGGATTAAGTGTTAGCAACTTCGGAACATATTAGCCATGTTTGAAGAGATGGCTAGTGTAGTGAAATTTGCACTTATATAAAGGCCTTGTAGAGATTTATTGGATAAATGTGACTTGCATTCTTTTAACTTTACATAAAATTTATGGAACAAGTTTTGGACTTGCATAGCAGCCATTATGTGAGGATTGGTGGAATAGACTTAGAAATTCATGGAATCAAGCCCTGCAAGAGGTTTGCGGAAATGTTTTTAGCATTTGTATATATATAGTTTGAAGTTTATGAGGCAGACTTGGGATTTTTCAAGGAACTTGGAAATTTGGATAGCTTGGAAATTTGTGTGAAGTTTAGAATTTATGGAGTGGACTTGGGAATGATATTTGGGATTTTTTATTTAATGGGCTAGGGAATTTGTAGGAGAAATGAGCTTTAGACATTTCATTAGAAATTTGGAAACGGAATATTGGACTTTAAAATGGCCTTAGATAACCTTTATGAAATGGACTATTTTTTATTGGAAAAAGTATGCATGAATTCTTTTAAATGAGCTTGGGATAGCATGGTTGGTTGATCTTTTGTTGTCGGTATAGAGTTTAGAATATGCTTTTGGCTTGAATGGGTTTCATGGATGGTTCTAAAATTTTATTTGAGGAATGATCAAAGAAGCAATTTGGCATTTGAAAAGAGCATGACAGCATGAATGAGAGTTGATTTTAGAAAATTTGGCTTTGATTTTAGAAAATTGCATGAATTCTGTACAAATCATAGAGTTTTAAGGACCAAAAGCTTGGATTTTGAATGAACTTGTTTTCTAAGAGTGTTTCTCTATGGATTGGATGGTGACGGAATGTATACACAAAATCAAAACATGACATAACAGATGTGAACAGAGATTCCAATTATGTAATTATGCATTAAAACTCCATGAGACTCGTTACATGCATATTGAAAGAGACTAGTACATTGAAAAATGCATGTTATTAAACTTGTGAATTAATGTGCTATTGGTAGTGCCGGTGGTACCTTGTGAGAGGAGATTGAAATTGAATAGGATTAACTTGTGTGTAAGCAACTGTAGATGGAACCAATGAGAGAGATTAGGATTGGGATTGAAATGAAATTAATTTGTGTACATGGAGGTGTTAGAAAGGGAGAAATAGAATATATATATAGAGATAGACTTGTATCCTTTCAAAAGGATTGGAGCCGGATCCTTCCCACTCAAATTCAACCCTCCAACATTCGAATACAAGATCCACTCCGTTGAAGTTGATCTATACTATTTCAAGTATCTATAAACCAAAATCAAGTGTTTTTAATACTTTATTCCCATCCATCAAGTGACGCAAAATGGACGACCGAAAGTAGTGAGTTGGTTAGATCTATGTCTTTAGACATACAAATTCTCGATCCGGCCATTTCATTATGATCTAAACATTTAAAAACCCTATAAACTAATTTTTGTTAGATTTCAAATGTTCTACACCGTTAAACTAACCAACTCACTATTTAGGCCGTCCGTTTTTCCCCTACTTGATGGATGGGTGTAAAAAGTATTCAAAACACTTGATTTTTGGTTTATAGATACTTGAAATAATATAGATCAACTTCAACGGAGTGGATCTTGAATTCGAATGTTGGAGGGTTGAATTTGAGTGGGAAGGATCCGGGCTCCAATCCTTTTGAAAGGATACAAGTCTATATATATATATATATATATATATATATATATATATATATATATAATATATATATATCATTTACTTTCTCTTCTTCCCACGCACACGAGCACCGCAAGATGCTTGAATTCTTCTATAAAAAGGGAGCTGAATACTTATTTTTGGGGAGTTTTTTTGGTGAATATTGTTTTTGGAGAGGGAATTTACAGAAATTTTGGTGTAATCGTGTAGCTCTTGTTGTTGTACTTTATAGAGAGATTAAGTGAATGGGCAGCGGGAGAAATTAGTGACGTGGTGGGAGAAAATGGGTGGTGGGAGAAATTTAGGGAGTGATGGGAGGAGTGAATAGACTAATTTTCCTTCCATTTTTTCCCTTTCTTTTTAAAATTTTGGGATTCTGTCTTTTTTCTGCCCTTTTTCTTGGGCTGGACCGAACTGCCATTTGTTTTTTTTCTTTTTATTTAGGTGTGCTTGTTCTTTTTTTTCTTTCTTTCTTCTTCCCCCCCCCCCCCCCCCCCCCCCCCCCCCACCATTTTGGGCTAGGTTTTCTTTCTTCGGCGCGGGTCTCTTTCTCCTTGTCTCTTTTTTATTAACATCAAACAACTACCACTACTTTCAAACTAAAAAAGAATGATAATAAATCCAATGATAACTTATGCGCCAATATATAAAATGTCAGTAAATGATTCATGAAGGGTTTTTAAACTTGACATCATGTACAAGTGTGCACTAATTAAATGGATTGATAAACTTTTTTAGAGTTTGGTATTAGCATACCACATGACTAAGGTTATTGCAAATATATTCCACTGGAACCATATTGCATGATAAAATTGCAGAATTATCCCAACAATCATAAGATTTAGTTTTTGATAGGAGGAAATCATCTAGATCATGATAGAAAGCAAAAGATATATATGAACGTAAAAGCTAGGAATTTAACCTTTTTGATGAATTTAGACAATCACGATGAAGAGTAATTTCAATTACTAGTATAAATCTATTAAAAGTTGAACTAGTCTCTTGATAAAAAGGAATATATTTTGATCTGAACCCAAGTCCAATTTCCTTGTTTTTGGTTGTGACTGTTTGTCTTTTTTTTTTTTTTTTTTGGGGGGGGGGGGGGGGGGGGCGTCTTTTGGTTTGAATTTTTTTTTGGGGTTGGGGTTGGGGTGGGTGGTGTTGGTGGGGGTGGGGTGGGGTTAGGTATTTGGGTAGAACAAAGGTCCAATCCCAATTAGACCAACTTACAACCCAAAGAGTTGGAGAATGGTTAAACCTTAGAAGGGAGCATGATGAAGTAAAAGATATTTGAAATTTGGAGAGCTTTGTATCACAAAGTGGAATGGTCGTCTACTTGGTTAGAATCCCAATATTTGGTTAATTCGTAAGATGCCTTGGAATCAGAGGTCCTACAATCCTACAATTGACTCATTTATCTAATATTAATTAATAATGTTCTCCATTTCATCTTATTTATTTAATATTTCATTAGAATGGTTTTAATGGTTCTCTTTTACCCTTAGGGTGGACCGTGGATGCTTTGGGTTTGGGATATCAATTTTACTAGATCTATGAAGTGGATTTTAGATCTTTCTAGACTGCAGGTGTGTTTGCTTGTTGGAAATAGTGTTTTGTAAACTGCTATGATCTTTACTATGTGGATTAGTCGGCAGGCATATTAGAGATTATCTCTCTATATGTAACTAGAAAGCTTTGTAGCGAGCTATGGGCGACCAATCATTTTTTTTTCCTTTTATTACTTGCCCCATAGCGTCAAGAAAAAACCAAGGGCCGTTGGCCCCACAACATCATTGAGAAGAACCAAGGGTTGCTGGAAAAAGGCAGATCTCCCAACCACCTCTTTATGTGCGCATCTCTATACATGTATGGCACTGGGTCCCATTTGAAAACTCGAGTCCATTGGCTAGAAGAACGGCACGTCCCGACTTATAATTGAGTCTCATGTCTCACCTGGATGTGAGATACTAAAAGCA